>PVLC010023906.1:0-25181 GCA_004027655.1 Graphiurus murinus | reverse complement strand
TTGTAATCCCAGCATTTGGGAGGCTGAGACCTGAGGATCCGGGTTTGCGGCCAGCCTCAGCTACCTAGTGAGGCACTCCGAAACTTAGTGAGACTCGGTTTCAAAATAAAGAATAAAAAATAGGGCTGGGGGTATAGCTCGGAGGTAGAATGCCCCTGAGTTCCATCCCCAGTACCGCAAAAAAAAAAAAAAAAAAAAAGATTTTATATTTGGACCTAACAGGCTGATAGAAATTGTTGTTGTTGCTGTTTTGGTACTGGAGATTGAACCCAGGGGCGTTCTATTTCTGAGCTGCACCTCCAGCCCTATTTTATATTTTATTTGGAAACAGTCTTACTAAATTTCGAGAGGCTTTGCTAAATTGGTGAGGTTGGCTGTGAACCTGTGATCCTGGTACTCTCAGCCCTTTTTATATTTTATTTTGAAACAGTCTCGCTAAGTTGCTAAGGGCCTCATTAAGTTGCTGGGGTGATCTTGCTGTCCCAACTTTGGATTCTACTGCAAAAGTCAAAGCTGGATAGGATCTCTGTCACTGGGCTGCTGCTGGTCCTTAACAGGATCAAAAGTAATAAGCTGGTATCACCTCTGGCTTTCGTATGTCTGTGCAGGGAAGACTATAGGAGGGAAAAGTGGACGTGCATAGTTCAGAGGGCTTATGGGACAGTCATTTCATTTCTTTTTTTTTTTTTTTTTTTTTTTGTGGTACTAGGGATGGAACCCAGAGGCATTCTACCTCCAAGCTACACCCCCAGTCCTATTTTTCATTCTTTATTTTGAAACAGGGTCTCACTAAGTAGCTGTGACTGGCTGCAAACCCAAATCCTCCTGTCTCAGCCTCCTAAATACTGGGATTACAAGCATGAGCCACCACGCCCCAGCTTGGGGGAGTTTTTTTTTTTTTATTTTTTTATTTTTTTTCGGTACTGGGGATCCAGGAACCTGGGGGCATTCTACCTCTGAGCTACAACCCCAGCCGAAGCAGCTGAAGCTGGTCTCAAACCTGGATCCTCCAGTCTCAACCTCCCAAATGCTGGGATTACAAGTGTGTACCACCACGCTCGGCCCTGGGGGAGTCATTTCTTAAAGAGCCATTAGGCAGAAGCTGAAGAACCACCAAAGACAAGTAGGCCTTGAGGTTCAGCTTTGGGACTGTCTGGTGAGGGTGAGGCTGGAGCCAGGGAGGCCATTCTAGAAGGGCTGCACCAGCTCAGCCTCTGGCCCCAAGGTGGTCCTGGCAAGAAGGGCTGCTCTTTAGAGCACACCACAGACTTCAAGATGGCTAAGGGGCCAGGCCTGTGGCTCAGTGGTAGAGCAGGAGGTTAGCCTGCTCAAGGCCCTGAGATCTGATCCAAATGCCTATAGCAAAAACCAGGAGGCCAGGAATGCTGGTGCTTGCCTGAGAGGCTGAGCCAGGAGGATCGCAGGTTCAAGGCCAGCCTCAGCATCTTGTTGAGACCTTCAGGAACTTACTGAGACCCTGTTTCAAAATAAAAAAGGATTCAATCCCCAGTTAAAAAACACACATATACTCTCGCATGCATGCATGCACACACACACACACACACACACACACACACACACACACCTCAGTCAGGAGGCCTCATTTATTTATTTTTATGAGCTTTTATTGGTGCATTATAGTTCTCACATCATAATGTAAATCATGTTGACAGTGATATACATACACGCAATACTTGGTGCCTCAGTCCCCTCACCCTCCTGAGTCCCTATCTTCTTCCCCATACAAGAGTACTGAGATTAACATTGGTATTTTCACATATATACACATAGTCGATGGTAGTAATTCCTTCAGTGAACCTCACTCTCCCCCCCCTCTTCCCTAGAAAACCTCCCTGGCTCCACTGAGGTTTCTGCTCCATTATCTGAAGTCCCTGTGGCATCCCCATTACTCCCTAGCTTCCACATATTAGAGAACATATATGACCCTTCACTTTCTGTGACTGGTTAATCTCAATTAACATAATGTTCTCTAGGTCCTTCCCTTTTCTTTCTTTCTTTTTTTTTTTTTGTGGTACTGGGGATTGAATTCAGGGGCATTCTACCTCCGAGCTATACCCCCAGCCCTATTTTTTATTCTTTATTTTGAAACCGGGTCTCACTAAGTTGCAGAGGGTCTCATAGGTAGCTGAAGCTGGCCGTGAACCTGGATCCTCCAGTCTCAGCCTCCCAAATGCTGGGATTACAAGCGTGTGCCACCACGCCCGGCTAGGTCCTTCCATTTTCTAGCAAATGACATAATTTTGTTCTTCTTTATTGCTGAGTAGAATTCCATTGTGTGTATATATATCCCATAATTTTGTAATTCATTCATCTGCTGATGGACACCTAGGTTGATTCCATAATTTGGCTATTGTCAATTGTACTGCTATGAACATGGGTATGCATATATTACTATAGTTCTCTGATTTTGGCCCCTTTGGAAAAATACCCAGGAGTGGTGGGTCCATTTTCCAGTTTTCTGAGGAATCTCCATGCTGATTTCCATAGCAGTTGAACTAATTGGCAATCCCACCAACAATGTAGAAATGTTCCAATTTCCCCACATCCTTGCCAAATTTTATTGTTTTTTGGACTTCTGGGTGATTGCCATTCTGATTGGGGTTAGATGGAATCTCAGTGTAGTTTTGATTTACATCTCCCTGATTGCTAATGACATTGAACATTTTCTTCACGTACCTGTTGGTCATTTGTATCTCTTCTTTTGTGAAGTATTTATTTAGTTCAATTGCCCATTTCTTGATTGAGGTTTTGGGGTTTTTTTGTGTTTTTTTGCGGTACTGGAGGTTGAACTCAGGGGCATTCTACCACCAAGCTATATCCCCAACCCTATTTTTTATTCTTTATTTTGAAACAGGGTCTCACTAAGTAGTGGAGTGCCTCACTAGGTTGCTGAGGCTGGCCTCGAACCCAGATCCTCCGGTCTCAGCCTCCCAAATGCTGGAATTACAAGTGTGTGCCACCACACCCAGCTGAGTTATTTATTTATTTATTTTAGTGTAAAGTCTTTTAAGTTCTTTGTTTATTCTAGATATTAGCCCTCTGTCAGAGGGATAACTGGCAAAGATCCCATTCTGTAGGCTTTCTCTTAATGGTTTCCTTTGATAAGCAGAAACTTTTTAGTTTAATGCCATCCTATTTATTAATTCTTGTTTTAATTTCCTGAGCTTTGGAGGTCTTGCTAAGAAGTTTCCATCTGTGCCTATATGTTGGAGTGTTGAACCTATGCCCTCCTCTAGTAGCTTCAAAGTCTCTGGTCTGATTTCCAGGTCTTTGACCATTTCTAGTCGACTCCTGTGCAGGGCGAGAGGTAAAGATTTAGTTCCATTTTTCTACAAATGGTAACCAGTTTTCCCAATACCATTTGTTGAAAAGGCTGTACCTTCTCCAACATATGTGTCTGGCACCTTCGTCAAAAATCAATTAGCTAGCTGGGTGTGGTGACGCACACTTGTAATTGCAGCATTCGGGAGGCTGAGACTGGAGGATTGGGGTTCACGGCCACCCTCAGCTACCTAGTGAGGCACTCCACAACTTAGCGAGACCCGGTTTCAAAACAAAGAATAAAAAATAGGGCTGGAGGTATAGGTCGAAGGTAGAATGCCCCTGAGTTCAATCTCCAGTACCGCAAAAAAAAAAAAAAAAAAAAAAAAAAAAAAAAAAAAAAAAAAAAAAAAAAAAAAAAAAAAAAAAAAAAAAAAAAAAAAAAAAATCAATTACCTATAAGTGTGTGGATTTTATTCCATTGGTCTATGTGTCTATTTTTGTGCTACACCATGCTGTTTTTACCACTATAGCTCTGTAGTATAATTTGAGTCAGGAATTGTGATGAGGAGGCCTAATTTAAAAGCAAGAGTTTAAGGGCTCACTATTCAGAGCTATTGGTACAGTGGCCAGCATCTAGTGAGCAAGCCAATTATGTCATTTGTAATGATGAACTACTTTTAGGAGATTTTTAGCAATCAGTAAAGGAGCGAATTATTTCCTGGTACATTAGACTATTTTTCTTTTGGAACAAAGCCTTGTTTTTACAAGAACTCTTTAAAAGTTATTTCTCAAATTTATGAATCTGATGATATCTGGGGAGGTATAAATCATTTGTTTTATTTATACATGTTCTGTTGTTTGTATGGATGAGCTTTATAAATTGAATTTATTCTTATTTTCTCTCACTTGACTATCTATAAAAATATCTTAAACATTTTTCTTAGAGTTGTATTCTTTTGGAGACTGTGAGCAAATATTATATGAAACAGTCATTGGAAAAGTAATTTTCAGTAGATCCATGGTATGTTATTATAGTAGAATTGATGGAATTTTGTCTTAGTTCTAGACTGAACAATTATTCCTTGGTGTGGAGTTGCATTTTGAAAGTTGATTTTTTTCTAATAGTTGCTTAAAAAATCTCATAATATGAGTGACTTACATGTAATTATTATCCAAATGGTTTGAAAAATAGTTGAAAAATTTTTGACATTAATGATAGTTACTAATTTGATCTGCAAAGTATGTGATCTCTTTATGTGACACAAGTATAATGTGTTAAATGCACACACACACCCTGCAGGCATATGCATATCCCACATACACATGCAACTCACACACACAATGTACCACACCACAAACTAAGCACACAAACACACACATATGTACACATCCCACATATACACACAGCATACACAGTGTACCACATCACACTGCACACACACACACACACAATATACCACACCACACACCGCACACACACACACACAATATACCACACCACACACTGCACACACACACACACACACACACACACACACACACACACACACACACCCCTTCCTCCCTCCATATCCTGCAGGTAGACAACCTGTGATATCTTTGGATGGGAGGGGGTCTTTCTTGTTAGAAAATAGCAAATGTCATATTTTCAGAAATAACCCAATGGATCTCGTCTTTTTTTTTTTTTCTTGTGGCATTGGAGATTGAACCCAGGGGCATTCTACCTCCGAGCTACACCCCTAGCCCTATTTTATTTTTATTTTGCAACATTTGGAAGACTGGGTTCCCAGTGAGATGCCAGGGGCGGAAGGCTGTGTTCTTCATCTTTGTGGGAATGGACCACCTGCTGCTCAGGCAAGCTGGCAGCTTCTCAGCTCTGGGTGGTACCTCTGACTGGGATCAGCCCTCCACTCTAGCCAGGGTAGATGCGACACTTAGGTGGACCATAGCTTCTTCTACCTATGGCTTTTTGTGGTTGTTAGAGGACACGTGGGATGGAACCCACGGGCCCTCTATCACTCTGAGATATACCATCAGCCCTTTTTGTTTTTATTTTGAAACAGGACCTTGGTGAGTTGTGGAGGTTGGCCTTGAACTTGTGATCCTCCTGTCTCAGCCTCCCAATATTGGGACAAGAGAGGAGCACCTCAGCGCCTGGCTCCATGGCTTCTTGAGTCATGGCTTCTGGGCTCAGCGTTTGCTCTGCTTTATATGTAGCCTTTCAAGTCCCGCCATCTCTTGGTGAGGATTAGGGTCACTAGTCAGAACTCCAGGCTGCAAGGAGTCTCAGTGACACTTGTGAAGCTGCAGAAGAGGAATTTCAAGGAGTTGGTTCTAGCACCACCTCCTGGCGCCCTGGCAGCCATCTGAGTATCTCCAAAAGCCCTCAAAGCCAGACTTCCTGAGACAGTGCCCAAAGAGATCCTGGCTATGACGTGGCTGACTTTAGATTTGTGGCCATGCTAGGGTCATCCAAAGTGTACTGTCCTCCCCGAAGAGCAGGCCTCTTCAAGGAGTCCTCCCTCCCTTCCATTCCAAATTTTAAGACTTTTAACGTGCACTCAGACCCTGTGGGACTTGGCCTTTGCCCAGCCTCGGCTCCACAGCAGCCACTCTGCGGTCACTCTGACAAACTTCATCCGATCAAAGCCCATTAAATATAATTGCTTGGTATCTAGAGGGCCCTATGACAATATGTTTAATGTGATTTCTTTTTACTTAGCAAATATTACAGATTTCTACTGCCAACAGCCCAAACAGGAACCTTCTGTTTAAAGAAAAATAAAACTGAAAAACGGAAGCAGAGTTCTAGCTTGGTTGGCAAAAGATTAGCCTCTAAGATGGTCGTTAGCAGAGGTACTGAATAATCTGGGCCCTTTCTGGCTTCCACTGAAGAGGGGGTCACAGGAAGCTTTGCCGCTCTGAATCAAACTCCGAAAGGCAACTGTGTCGAGCATTCTTTGCCTGGAAGACCAGCCCCGCACCATGATGGGCTATCTCTCCTGGAGACAGGCAAAATGTAAGTGGATTACATGGGCATGACAGTTTTTTTTTTTTTTTTCAGTACTGGGGGTTGAACCCAGGGGGATTCTACCTCCAAGCTACACACCTAGTCCTATTTTTTATTCTTTATTTTGAAACAGGGTCTCACTAAGTTGCGGAGTGCCTTACTAAGTAGCTGAGGCTGGCTGAGAACCCGGATCCTCCTGTCTCAGCCTCCCAAGTACTGGGATTACAAGTGTGCACTACCATGCCTGGCCCAGTTTGCATTTTTTTGGTGTGTGTATGTGTGGTACTAAGTTTGAACCAAGGACATTCTACCACTAAGCTGATTTATCACCAAATGATCCTCCCGCTTCAACTTTCCAAGTACTAGGATTACAGATATGCGCCATTGTGCCCAGTTACAGTTTGGATTTAATGATTTGACCAATTTATTTGTTATTAATTTATTAACTTTTTAAATTAATTAATTGGTATACTAGGGATGTAACCCAGGGACATTCTACCTCTGAGCTATACCCCCAGTCCTATTTATTTATTTACTTATGGCACTGGGGATTGAATCCAGGGGCATTCTACCTCCAAGCTACACCCCTAGCTCTATTTTTTATTCTTTATTTTGAAACAGGGTCTCACTAAGTAGCTGAGGCTGGCCATGAATTTATGATCCTCCAGCTTCAGCCTACCAAGTATTGGAATTACAAGCATGTGCTACCATGTCTGGTTTATTCTTTTATTTTGAAACAGGGTCTCACCATGGGTGCACCACCATGCCCCGCTCAGTTTGGATTTACAATGTCCTGGGACCTGGTACACTGAAGGTGGCACTTGGTTGCTGGGGTGGTCCCTGGGGGCGTGGCCAGCTGCAGGTGTCCTGGCCTGCTGGGGCAGCAAGTGTGGGGCTCCTGCTCCACAGCGGCCCTATGTTCTATGTGCATGGACTGGAATCTCCAGAGCCTGAACAAATCAACTTCTTCCTCTAGGCTTTGCACGTTGAGTACTTGTGTCACAGCTTGGAGAAAGCAGACTAAAACGGGCATTTGTGCACTCCATTGTTCATGAGCACACGTGTCTTTTCTATGATCACATAGAAAGAGTCAACCATGCAGGCGCCTTTCCTGGCATGGGTGGACCCCCCCCCCCCCACTTAGTTCAAGCACCAAACAGTGCTCTGGGCTAGAAAAAATTACAAGCTGGAGCTGGGCATAATGGTGCACACCTGTGATCCCAGAACTTGGGAGGCTGAGACAGGAGGATCACAGGTTTGAGGCTAGCCTCAGCAACTTAGCAAACCTCTGTTTAAAAAAAAAAAGTAGGGGGTGCTGGGGCTGTAGCTTGGATGCTCCTGG
Source organism: Graphiurus murinus (assembly GCA_004027655.1). Classification (NCBI taxonomy): domain Eukaryota; kingdom Metazoa; phylum Chordata; class Mammalia; order Rodentia; family Gliridae; genus Graphiurus; species Graphiurus murinus. The sequence continues at coordinate 17,544 of PVLC010023906.1, read as the reverse complement.
ATTCAATTCCCAAAGCATTGGAGCCAAGTGACCAGGGACTGAAACTTCTGAAACTGTGAGCCAAAACAAACCTTTTGTCTTTGTAGGTTGATTATCTTAGGCATTTTGTCACAGTGATGGGAAGCTGACTGACACACAAGAGGAACTGTGAGTAGGTGTGTGTAGGGCCAGTGACTAGGACCTATGGCTGCTCAGAGTGTGGAGGCTAGGACGGCCACCTGCACTGTGAAGAACCCTGTGTCCTATGTATTATTGCCCCAGGAGAAGCAAGCTCAGCAGCAGGACTCATAGCCATCATATACGTTACCAGTACAGAATCACCACAGAGCACTTGGAGGGAAGCCATGTTTCTGCTTCAAGGCGTTTGGCGTCTAATGAGACACCATTTTTTTCCTTTAATTTGCAAATCATAACAATAATAACTTATGGATGCATTTTTCTCAATTTAAGATGTGCTCTTATGAAGCCAGGCATGGTGGCGCACGCTTGTAATCCCAGCATTCGGGAGGCTGAGACCGGAGGATCCGGGTTCTCGGCCAGCCTCAGCTACCTAGTGAGGCACTCTGCAACTTAGTGAGACTCGGTTTCAAAATAAAGAATAAAAAATAGGGCTGGGGGTAGCTCAGAGGTAGAATGCCCCTGAGTTCAATCCCCAGTACCGCAAAAAAAAAAAAAAAAAAGTACTCTTGTGGGTTTTTAAGTATTTAAATGCCTATTTCTACTTGACCTTGACCAAATTAAAGAAAAAATAGTAAATAAGTGCTATTAGAAAATGGAGCTAGCCAGGGTGAGCACCTTTCAGGAAGCTCGACTGGAAATGGAAAGGGAGTTAGATCTGTCCACTTTGGTAAAGCTGATGGGATCTTGGCAGTCTCCTTCCTGCCTAGCTCTGAGTTCTCCAGGGTCTTCTCTGGGATGGAGAAACTGCTTTTTTTGTGTGTGTGTGCATGGTACTAGGGATTGAACCTCATCCATTTTAATTTTTTATTTTGAAGCAGAGTCTCACCAAGTTGCTAAGGCTAGCCTCCAACCTGGAAACTTCCTTGTCTCAGCCTCCCAAGTACTCCCAAATACTGGGATTATAGACATGCGCCACTATGCCTGGATTTAGGGAAATATTTTTGCTTGTGTGTGTACAATAAGTTTTAGCTATTACCAGTCTTTTTCTGTTCTTTTGCCTTGACTGGAGTGTCAAGTACAATGAACAATTCTATTGATCGAGTTTATTTTCTCCCTTCTGGTTACAAAGTGAATACTGTATTTAACCATAGAAGAGGACATTTGCTATTATATATATTTTTATGAGTTAGGAAAAATTTCCTATGATCTAAATTGGTTGTTGGATTTTATCCAATTTTTTTAGCATCTAGTAAGGTAAATATGTATTTTTATATTACTCTGTTAATGTGGTGAATCATTTATCTTTCTAGAATTCATGTCTGCTATCTCATCCTCTTCGTTAAAATAAAAGCTCTCTGTTTTCCCTCTTGCTTACAGAATCCAATCCAAGTTCCTTCTGATGAGCATAAAAACGTTTAGTTTGGCCTCATTTTAGCTTCTAAGCCTCATCTCTCGTCTCCTGTCCCCAGAACTCCAACCACGCGGAAGCACTTGTTTTTCCCCAGGCTGTTTGTGCTCTGTGCTTGGCTAGGACTCTTCTCCTCTGAGCCTTTTCTCTCCATCCCTTCTAGGCCCAGATGGGAGCCTTTGAGGCAGCTGTTCTTTCCTGCCTCCTGTGTGCTGGTCTGTGGCTAGCTGCTCAGCGTCCCCGCTCCTGCTCCCAGTCCTCAGTGCAGTCTGCATTACTGGAGAACCTGTCAGATACCTGGTGCCAGGAATCCAAGATGAGTTCACTGGTGCCTGCTCTCAAGGAAATCACAACTGGAAGGCCATTTGCACTTGTGCGATAGGCAGCCATGAATAATGTGATATGTTATTTTCTGAATGTTTGTGTCTTCCAAAATACACATGTTGGAATCCTAGCCCTCATGATATTAGGTAGTGGGGCTTTGCAGAGGTAATTAGGTCATGAGGGCATGAATGGGATTTGGGACATCATAAAAGGGCTCAACCAGGTATGGTGATGTATGCCTGTAATCCCAGTACTTGAGAGGCTGAGATAGGAAGATTGCAGGTTCGTGGCCAGCCTCAGCAAGTAGTGAGACTCTCAGCAACCTAGTGAGAACCTGTTTCAAAAATAAAAATAAAGAGCCGGGCGTGGTGGCACATGCTTGTAATCCCAGCATTTGGGAGGCTGAGACCGGAGGATCCAGGTTCACGGCCAGCCTCAGCTGCTTAGTGAAGCCCTCCGCAACTTAGTGAGACCCTGTTTCAAAATAAAGAATAAAAAATAGGGCTGGGGTTGTAGCTCAGAGGTAGAATGCCCCCAGGGTTCCACCCCCAGTACCGCAATAAATAAATAAATAAATAATAAAAATAAAGAACGGGGGGGGGGTAGCTCGGAGGTAGAGTGCCCTTGTGTTCAAACCCTAGTAACACACACACACACACACACACACACACTAAAATAAATAAAATAAAATACGAAAAATACAATACTCTGCCCTCTGAGTACAGTTGCCTACACACTTAGAAGAAAAACTTCACTAGACACTGGATCTGCCAGTAGCTGGAGCCTGGGCTTCTAGCCTCCAGGACTCTGGCACACGTTTGTGTTTAAGCCATCAGTTTATGGTATATTTATTATAGCAGTCTGAGCAGACTAAGACTTGGTGTAAGACCATGAGTTGTGGGAAAGGTGGCTGCTGGCTTGTATCAGTCTGTCTTCTGAATACCTGAGACTGGGTAATTTGTAAAGAAGCTTTGAGGCTGGAAAGTCCAAGCTGGGGCGGCCACACCTGGTGAGGGCTACATGCTGCCTCAAGTCATGGCAGAACGTGGGAACCAGGGACAGCCCCCTGAACCAACAGGCTCCTGTGGTGACCAGTCCTGTCCTGTGAAAGCGAGAACTCGCTTGCTCTCGAGAGATAGCCTTCTTCAGGACCAGGACCCACACACTTCCCAACAAATGGCAACTTGGACATGAGCTTTAGAGGAACAAACCGTATTTCAGCTGTAGCAGCCAGCATTTCCAAATCCTCCTTGGAGAAAGGGTAAGAACAGAGGCGGCTGTGGGGCAAAGGGTTTGCAACAGTCTACAAGTGACCATCAAGAAGTTGATCTAGGGCTTACTTAGGAGAGGCTCTACCACTGAGCTACACTCCCAGCCCTTTTTTATTTTGAAACAAGGTCTTACTAAGTTGCTGAGGCTGGCTTCAAACCTGTCATCCTCCTATCTTAGTCTTCCAAGTACTGGGATTATAGGTGTGCTCCACTGTCCCTGGCTTCAAAGAGCATATTTTGGCTAGGTGTGGTGGTGCAATACTGCAATCCCAGTACTTGGGAGGCTAAAACACCAGGATTGCAGGTTTGAGGTCAGCCTCAGGGATTTAGCAAGACCCTCAGCAACTTAGATGCTGTTTCAAAGTAAAAAATAAAAAGGGCTGGGGGTGTAGTTCAGAGGTAGAATTCCCCTGGATTCAATCCCCAATACTATACATCTACACATCCACACATCCACACACACACACACACACACACACACACACACACACACACACCACATTTTGAACTTTGTTCTATTTGTAAATCCTTTGGTCATTGTTCCTCAACTGGCCTGCATGCCTGTCACAGCCTACCCCAAGTTTTTCCAGGCTGTTCTACCCATGGGAAGCATAATTAGCAGACCCATACATTCTGTTCCCCCTTCCCCCTCCACACATTTCTTCTTTAAAGCTAATCACAGGAGCATTTCTGTAAGACTCAACTTTAATGAGGACCATGAGAGATTATTATTATATTAAAATATTGTACAGGCAAGTGTTTCCAATGAGAAGCCAAACCCTTCAGTGATTCCAGGCACACCTACCCCTTATTAAAGCAATGGAGTAGTGAAAAACAAAAGGGGAATGAATGGACCAACAGGTCTTTGCGGGGTGGGGTGGGGGGGACTGGATTGTGTACTTTACAGAGGTGTAGGGGGATTTTCTGAAAAGGATTTGTTATCTAGTTAAACAGGGAACGCTGCCCCATTTCAACAGGAAAAAAATCCGTGTTCCTAAAGGTACTAATTGCGTGGTAAGAGGTCAGTGTGGGCTGGAGTTACCAGGAAAGGCCTCCTGGAGGAGGGAAGAAGGCAGGGTTTTTGTTTGGTTTGGTGCTGGGAATTGAACCCAGAGGCACTCTACCTCTGAACCACATTCCCAGCCCTTTTTAATTTTTGTTTGGAAACAGGGTCTTGCTAGATTGCTGAGGCTGTCCTGAACCTGTGATCCTCCTGTCTCAGCCTCCCAAGTCCTGGGATTACAGGCGTGCACCACTGCACCTGGCTAGAGGCAGGATTTATTTTGACTGTTCAGATCTAACTAAGTGGAGGAGTACAGGTATCAGGTTTGGGGGAAGGTGATGGGACAGGCACAGAGCCAGACTGAAGGTCCAGGCAGGAGCGTTTGTTAAGCAATGCAAGGAAGGGGAGGGGGAGGGACAAAGGACTTGGGAATGGGAAAGGGGATGGGCCTAGCCACACAGGGAGGGTCTGAAGAGAACTTCAGCCCAGCCCCTGTTGGGTGAGTATAGCCATTATAGGAAAATACTAGGACAAGGTCAAGGAACAGTTAGGCAGGGAGAAGGAGAAGGCGAGAGGAGACAGGTGTTGTTAGGGGAATATTTGAAGGTTAAGGAATAGGAAAACATCCTTGGTGTGTGGCTAGGTGGTCCAGGCAGGAAGGTCTGTGGAACCTGCAGAACCTTCCCACTAGGGTTGTCGTGGGGCCGGGAAGGGTCTGCATTACACGTTACATTCTCTTGCAGGCGGCCGTCGGGGCAGGAGAGGCTCTGAGTGGGGAGCTCTTTGGGGATAGAGTGAGCTCAGTGTTTGCAGCGGGTTTGGAAGACTTTCTACTGCAGATGGCTGCTGTCAGAGGGAGACCCCACTGGATATCAGTTGTCGTTTGCCTCTATCTTGGGCTGTTGCTGCTTAGAGTTGAGCATACACGGCCATGGCTAGAATCCTGTCCAAATTCCTCAATGACTGGGAGGTCTCTGATGAGGGGCACAGCCAGTGCATGGCTGGCCACAGTGCCCTGCACTGGCTGACCAATGTCCTCCTGGCTGACATCTGCTTCCTGAACCGCTGCCCCAGTAGAGGACAGACCTTGAGGTGACTGGAGACCTGTTCTACCTTAGCCTTCTCTTCCCTGAGTCAAACATTCTCACTCCTTTGACAATCGTCATCCCACTATATCCGAAATTCTCTCATCTGTTACATTCTAAGTGTGAATTAAACTGATGAGACCCTGCCAGGCATGGTGGTACGTACCTATGATCCCAGTATTTTGGAGGCTGAGATAGGAGATACAGGTTGGAAGCCAGCCTCAGCAATTTAGTTAGACCTTCAGCAACTTAGAGTGACCCTGTGTCAAGATGAAAAAAATAAAAAATAAAAAAAGGACTGGGGTGTAGTTAAGAGGTAGAATGCCCCTGTATTCAACCTCCTGTGTCAGAAAAAAAAAAAACCCCGAACAACAAAAGAACACCCTGCTCAGAGTAAAGAATATGGCAGAATTGTGATTTGGGCCAGAGTTGGCATATATTATATTTTTAGAGTTCTGTCCTGTCCCAAGAATATTTCTGATCTTTAGTTCATATGTTTGCGCCACTGAGAGATAATTTTATCTAAGATACTGCTAGTCTTTTTTCTCTTCTTTTCTTTTTTTGCTGCTGGGGATTGCATCCAGGGGCATTCTACCTTTGAGTTACACCACCAGCCCTTTTTATTTTAAAACGAGGTCTTGCTAGGTTGTGGAGGGCCTTGCTAAGTTGCTGGGGCTGGCCATGAAACTCTGATCCTCTAGTCTCAGCCTCCCAAGTACCAGGATCCCAGGAGTGTGCCATTGTACCCAGTTCTGGGAGTGAATTTCTTGTGTACTTATAACAGATAGACCCTCAGATGCCAGGTCAGGTTAACCTGACTGGGCTGATGATCAGTAGGGATACAGGCGGGGGAAACCCAGGGTGAGAGAGCTGTGTGTGGAGAAGCAGGGAGAGGATGGTTTGCAAACCAGATTTGGTTCAGGGTGCTGAACGGAGCCAAGGTGAGCAGCTGGTGTTCTCTAGTATGGCTGTTTGGAGTGGCCCTGTCCGGCTCAGGGGCACCCAGCACAAGGCCATGTGTTGGCTGGTACAGTGAGACTGTGCTGATGCTCCTGTAGGAGAAGTAGCCTGGAGCAGTCCCCTGAGGTCTGGGTGACTGTACTGTGGGACTGTATGCAGGTGAGCGTATGTAGGCCTCCTGTACTGTGGGAGCCCAGAGCACTGGACCAGAATGGGGGTGCTGAGACCCTCAAGACAAGCACGGTAACTCGAGCTTCAGAGATGGCCTATTCTCAAGGATTCCAGCCAGACAAGGGATGAATTCCCAATTCAATGACACAGGGGTCAGTACTGAGATGGGGGGAGGGCAGGGCTGAACATAGGACCAGGGATTCTCAGAGAGTGAATTCAAAGCCACCTCTGCCACCTGCCAGGCTTCCTGCCAGGTCCTTTGCAGATGTCCATTCCCGGGCTGGAGGATGGTGTGTTTACAGGCTGTCAAGTGGTACTGACTGTATGTAGGAGTTTGGATTCCTTTCTTAGGTTCCTGTCTCACTTCCTTCCTTCCCAGGAAAGATGAAGAAGGGTGCTCCCTCTGGCCATCAAATGGGATTGAGACGCTGGCTAGCAGCCTGGGTTTCAGGCACTCAGGAAGAGCTGGGCTGGCCATGTTGGGGCCATCTTGACTAATCATCCTGTCACTGGGAGGTTGAAGAAAACCAGTGCTCAGGGGCACAGAATACATTTCCCAAGACTAAGCAGCCAGGTTTACATCAACATGAGGACCAACTAGAATAGTAGATGGAAAAGCACTAGAAGAAAACTGGCTAGTTACCTTCACATCGCTCACATGTGGCCTAGAATATGGTTTTTGCTGGGTGTGAATCTACTTCCGGAGCATTTCTTCACCCTTGTCCTTTGGCTCTGAGTAGCAGCTGTGGTCTATGGTCTTGCTGTGGCTTTCAGAAGAGATCTAACACTGAGTTACTTTTAACCAAACCCCAGCCGTACTTCCTCTCTGACTCAGCCGGTGACACACGCCACCCGCCAGCATTCACACAGCTTCCTGGCTCTTTTGATGAACGCCTATCTTGCATTCATAGTGACACAATTTTCTCAGCGAGATAAAAAGTTTAGGAAAAAAAGTTGTCACACTCACTGAGGAAACTGATACAGGACCAGGATGTAACCAAATGGATAGTTTCTTCCCTGAACTCACTGTCTGGGTGGGAATTGGAAAAAAGCCTGGCAAAGGAGTTAAGAAACCTGCAAGTGAGGGGTGAGTTGGCCCCTCTTTCTGCACCCAACCTCATTATTCCCGTGGTGCTGTCCTGGGCCTCCCCGATCCACATGCCTTGGTGCCTGGCTGCACCAGGACACATCCCGGCCCAGGAAGAGCTAGGCTTCGCTCTTACCATGTACCCAAGGGAGCATGCTTGTCATGTGAAGACACCTGAGTCTCAAGACCCTTCTCTGGAGTGGGGGCCGCATGGCACTGTCTCCATAGGACCTCCAGGAGGAAAAAAGGGACTAGACATCGTAAAGGGTTTGGCAGGGAGGGGCTCCTGCATGTTCACTCTCTGAGCCAATCCTGGTTCTATTGCTCAATCCAGAGCATACTTCCCTGTGTTCCATGAGTTAGGCCAGCCTCTGCCTTTAGTAGAAGAGGTTAGCTATTTGTGTCTCCTTGTCTAAGAGAGAACCGTATGTCACAAGACCGTGACTCCAACCACGGGTCTGCTCAGCCTCCCCACTCCTGTGATGTCTATTCTGCACAACGGGTCTTTGTTGACACTGGGAAGGTGGCCAGTAGGCTGAGACTTGGTGGGATAGAAGCTGGAAGTGGCTGAGTGCCCTTCCTGGCCTGGGGCACAGGCTCTGTGTCTGGGGCTATAGTGAGCAGCATGGCAAAAGGGCTGTCACGGGGCTGTGTCTGCGGGGCTGTGTCTGCGGGGCTGCAGCATCTGTGTCAGATGCAGCACGTGGTGTTGACACAGTTTGCTGGGCTGCCTTGTAAACAGGACTTCTGACAAGATTTGCTATCAAGCAAATTATTCTGGGTTGAATTGTCTATACATGATTTTAACTTTTTTGGATACTTGTTTCTATTTTCTAAAATTTCCTGCAATTTCAAGGGCTCTTAGAAGAAATGATTTTCATTTATTTTTTTAGAGTACAACATACACAGTAGACCATGTGACCTTAAGAATTCAGCTCAATGAGCCCTTGTATCCACACACGCAACACATACTAGCAAATAACATCTCACTAAAGCATGTTCCCAACCCCCCCCACCCCCCGAAGGTTCTTTTATGCCTTCCAGAATATTCTGACTCTTCTGCCACCATAGATTCGTTTATGGTGATGCTTTTTTTTGGAGGAGGAGGTACTGGGGATTGAACCCAGGGGCATTCTACTTCCTCCCTACACTTTGAAACATGGTCTTGCTAAATTGTGGAGGCTGGCCTCAATCCTGTGATCTTCCTTCTCAGCCTCTGAAGTGCTGGGATTACAAGGGATTACAGGTGCATCACTGAGCTCAGTTTGGCTTCCCAGCCTCCTCTGATGAGCCACTCATCTCATCACGGCCCCCTACCTTCATTACTCACCTAACTTAATTACCTTCCAGAGGCACTGCCTCCAAGTACTATCAGCCTTTGAATTTGAGCATTAAATTTTCAGCACATGAACTTTTGGATGATGCATTCAAGCCATAGTATAACTCAAAAAGTAAAAAAAAAAAAAAAAAATTCCGTCATTATAAAATAAAATAAAGAGCCGGGTGTGGTGGCACACGCTTGTAATCCCAGCATTTGGGAGGCTGAGACCGGAGGATCCGGGTTCGCGGCCAGCCTCAGCTACCTAGTGAGGCACCCCGCAAGTTAGTGAGACCCAGTTTCAAAATAAAGAATAAAAAATAGGGCTGGGGGAATAGCTCAGAGGTAGAATGCCACTGAGTTCAATCCCCAGTACCGCAAAAAAAATAAAATAAAATAAAGCAGAGTTAAGTAGGGACTTGATCTCATCAAGGACCTGAGGTCCAAAGGCAAGTAGCAATGAACTAGAGGAAAAACATTTTCTAGAGATCAGGAACATAGTAAGGAAGAAGACTGAGAAACAGGGCTGCAGAAGGACTAGGCTTTTAAAATTTGTTTTTTTTGCACCATGCATTTATTTTCTTAGATTAGGTAAAAGAGGCTGGGCACCACCATTACATTAATCTCATCTTTTCTTTTTTTTTTTTTTGCTACTGGGGATTGAACTCCGGGGCCTTCTGCCTTCGAGCTACACCTCCTGCCCTTAAAACAGGGTCTCTCTAAGTTGCTGAGGCTGACCTGCGATCTTCCCCGACATGAGTTTGTACCACCATGCCTGGCTATGAAGCAATAAAGTACATAAAAATATTATATTCAAGTAATAACAAAATGTAAGTAAACCATTCATAATCACATCCTGCAGACTTGGGAAGGAGGGAAAAGGAGTTCTCACCTACTGTGTGAGTGAATGTGTAAATTGGCATAAGTTTTATGAAAAATGTCTTGGTCAATTTGGGCTGATATAACAAAATACCAGAGACTGGGTAATTGATAAAAAATAGAAACTTACTACACACAGTTCTGGAGCTTGGGAAGTCCACAATCAAGGCACCAGGAGATACAGTCCCTTCCTCATAGATGGCATTGGGTCCCCGTGTCTGGAGGGGACCAGGGAGCTCTCGAGGCTTTTTAATACCCTGTTCACATGAGCTCCACTTTGTGACTTAATCACCCCCAAACAGTTTGTCTTCCATGCCATTGATACCAAATTATAATGTTTAGCCGGCGTGGTGGTACACGCTTGTAATCCCAGTAATTGGGAGGCTGAGACAGGAAAATCCCAGGTTTGCGACCACTCTCAGCAACTTAGTGAGACCAAGTTTCAAAATAAAGAATAAAAATAGGGCTAGGAGTGTAGCTCAGAGGTAAATGCCCCTGGATTCAATCCCTAGTACCTCAAAAAAAAATTATAACGCATGAGTCTTGGGGAGGGGGCTACACAGACGTTCAAATCATAGCAAAAAGTAAATTGAAAAAATGTCACAGTTTTGGATAGAGAGTGAAGGTCCAGAATGTGGTTATGTAACTTGCTTTAAGGTCACATGCCTAAAATCCATGTCCTCTCCTGTGATTCTCAATGTAACCCATTCTACAGATGAGGAAACAGAGTCAACAAAGGTCAACCAATCTGCCAAACTCCACAAAGACAGTTGACCATGAAGCAGGTCTTGAATCTGGGGCTGCATAGCTCCGAAGTTTATTTGGGTCTTACTGTAAAGCAGAACACAAAATAGACACACATTTTATAGGGCTCTATCATTTGCCAGTCTAGAGGAGGTGGCATTGCTTTTTATGGAAAGTCTCTTACTTTAAAAAGAACAGATAACAGGAAGAGTGAAACTTGAAGTCCTTGCCTTTTTCTCTTCTCTTTTCTATCTGAGAACTTGGAACATGGAAGCACTTAATAAGTGTCAACTGGCATAACTGGAAGATCAGTTAACACGTTGGTTCAGAGTTTATGTATTGAGCTCATGGACTATACATTTGTCTTAATATTATAGTCAGTTAGTGGGGAACTCTAAGCCTGGGATTCAATTTGGAAAATGACAATTTACTGATCTTTTAGGGAATGCACTGGTATCCCTATTAAATGTGATCTGTTTTCACTTTCAAAACACTACTCTAGACAAGGAAAAATAGACTCATGGGCTGGGCATGGTGGGGCACACCAGGACTCCAAGTACTTGGGAGGCTGAGACAGGAGATCACAGGTTTGAGACTAGCCTCACCAACATAGGGAGGTCCTCAGCTACTTAGAGAGAACTTATTTCAAAAACAAAAACTAAAAAAGGGCTGGGATGTGTAACTCAGAGGTAGAATGTTCCTGAGTTCAAACCCCAGTACCCAAACAGAAAACAAAAATAGGCACACGGGTATACTGAGAGAAAATGCTAAAATTTATAGCACCTGCTGCTAAAATTTATAGCAACCACGCTATAGGCTACATTTTTTCCTTGTTTTTCCTTTTGGTGTGGTGCTGGGGATGGAACCCATGGACTTGTGGGTGCTAGGCAAGCACTAGCTCACTGAGCTACACCCCCAGTCCAACTTATTTTAGCATTTTGTTTTGAAGTAATTATAGACTCACAGAAAATTATAAATATAAAGCACATGTTACCCCCTTCTTCTTTTGCTAAGATCAGCCCTTCCCTTTCCCTGGTTGCTCTTTAGCACACACACTCTCAGACATTCAGATGGATTAATATAGCTGAGGGGAAAGGCCTATTTATTTTACAGCAATATATCTAAATCCCAGAATAGTTTCAGGGAGACACACGTACTTTACATATCACGAACCCATACAAATTGGTGCTAATAAGTGAAATAAAAAGTTAATGAAAAAATATGATGCATGAGATTCCTGCATCATCAGTCCGAGGGCGGTGAGCTTTCTAGTCCTGACTGCTGGGGGTTGTCAGAAGCATCTTTAGCTTGATTAGCCCTTGGTGAATTCATTAAGCAAACATTTATTTTGTTCCCATTCCAGGCAGGGCTGTAGGAAGCACAGCCGAGCTCCGTGGATCCCCAGCGGCGGGATGCGTGAAGGGAGCTGGGCTGGCATCCAGAGAGGCGCGGAGGGGAGCTGGCGAGTTAGGGCACCGAGTGGGGGAGGCGGCGGCGGTGCTACAGAGCTTTCAAGGGTTTTCTCTATTTTGAACTTTGGCTGCATGATGACCTTATGTTCTCTGTGCCGGCATTACGATATGACTTTAAAAAGCTGAAAAAGACATCAGGCGAGTGGGCAAAGAGGTGACCGCTAATGGGACACGGAGGTTCTGCGGGCGAGGACGGGGCAGGCAAGGGCCGAGGAGGGCTTGTGGGCAATGTCAGTGTCGGGAGGCCAGCCAAGAAGCCATTCCAGGCGTGTGTAGAAAGCACAGGTGTGAAGGAACAGGACGAGGAGAGGAAAGTGGCCGGGCGGGCGGCTGGGCACACGCTTGGTTTGTCCATATCTGTGACCTCCTTTCCTGACAGCACGGTGCCTTGGCAGGCAGAGGTCCTTACTCATCTTGAGGGTCTGGATAAGACTCTGACAGGGAGTGGGGCTCAGTCAACATGTGTGGAATAATGAGTGCGGAAGGGCTTTGCTAGAGTTTGAACCTGGGGTGTTCCCCAAAGTTCCCTGTGTTGAAGGCCAGGTCACTAGCTTGGTGGATTGGGAGGCTTGGACCTTTAAGAGGGGAGGCCTAGCAGGAGATGTTGAAGTCAATGAAGACATGACGTGGGAGGGGACATTGGGACCCCATTCTCTTCCTCTTCTTCTCTGTTTTCTCTGTGATCTGAGATGAATTGTTTTGTTCCACTGTGACATGCAGCCTTGCCATAGGACCCAAGCAATGGGGCCAAACAATCGTGGACTGGAACCTCTAAACCAACCTTTTCTCTCTCTCTCTCTCTCTTTTTTTTTTTTTTTTTTTTTTTTTTTTTGCGGTACTGGGGATTGCACTCAGGGGCATTCTACCTCCGAGCTATACCCCCAGCCCTATTTTTTACTCTTTATTTTGAAACCGGGTCTCACTAAGTTGCAGAGTCCCTCACTAGGTAGCTGAGGCTGGCCGCGAACCCGGATCCTCTGGTCTCAGCCTCCCAAATGCTGGGATTACAAGCGTGCACCACCACGCCTGGCTACCTTTTCTCTTTATAATGGATTATCTCAGGTATTTATTACAGTCATGGAAAGCTGACTAACGCAGACCTTCTTTGCCAGTTACAGAGATTAGTCATTGTGTATAGTTTAGGCTCTTCCCTCTTCACAGCTGTTTAATATTTCATCACACCAATGTACTAGTTTGTTTGTTCCTATACTGTTGGTGGCTAGTTGCTTTTTTTCTTTTTTTCCAGTTTGAGTCTATTCTCTGTGCTACATGAAGATTTTTTTTTTTAACTTTTCTTTTTGGGGTGACATGGGTTTGTTTTTCTTGAGTGAATTACCAGGTCACAGGGGATGCTCATGTTCCACATGCTCAGACCACCTTCCATGTTAACCTGGAATGTTACTTTCAGATTGTTACATTAAGGCAAGCCACAACATTTAGACTTAACAATTTTATCAATTATTCAATATTACTTCTTGTTTTCCTCTTTCTTTCCTTCTCCCCTCCCTTCCTGTCTTCCTTCTTTCCTTCTTCTTGCTTTCTTTTAGATTTATATTAATTCTTGCTTGAATGTAGTCTCAGCAATTCTTTCAGAGAGAGTACCTGGGTGGTAAACTTTCTGAATCTACACATATATGAAAATGTTCTGACTTTTCCCATACCCCTATGTTGTAGTTTGGCTGGGTGTTGAAATCAAGGAACAAAGATTATTTCTCTCAGAATTTGGAAGCTGTTGCTCTCTTTTGTGTCTGAAGTTACTGACGAGAAACCTCTCGTCCATTGCTTGTTCTTTATTTTGTAAAATCATGTATATTTTTAAAATTGTGGTGAAGTATTCATCATGATAGTGCAGGCCACTCATCCTTCCCAGCTCTTCTGCACTCCTCTGTGTCTCATCTGCCATGAAATGACACACCTGTGTGACATACAGGGTCCCGACTGGAATCCTAGCACCTCCAGCGATGACGAAAGCTTGGCCTTCCCTCTGGAAGGCACTGTTTCTCAGACAGCCTGCAGAGTCAGCCTCAATCACTCCCCTGACAGAGGTCAAAGCTCTGGGGTGGGGCTCAGCCAGCTGGATTTCAAAAGCCCTCCTGCTCAGGTTTGAGAAAAATGGGGTTAAGCATGGGTTCCTTTACTGATGTACTTATTTTTAATTACATAAGCAATTCATGGATATTCCTGTTGCAAACATTTAATACTGCAAGAAGACCTAGACAGAGCAAAAATCAAAAGCCCTTGTCATAACATGCTCCTTAGCCCTCCTTAGTGGTTAGCTCAGTTTCCAGCTGGGTGTCTGTCCTTGCAGACCTTTATTTCTGTGCTTACCCTGCTATTTTTCAGCATGGTGGAATTCCAAGCTACAGAACGTCTTTCTTTAAATAAGATCATTTGTGGATGATTCCTCACTGTGAGAACTCACAGTCATTGTGTCAGAGAGCCAGGGCTCAAGGGACCGCAGCACTGCCCCAGGATCCCTGCTGTGGTTTATATACGGTCTGAGTGTGTTCTCGATAAATTTATGTGTTGGGAGCCTGGTGCGCAGAGTGGCGCTGTTGGGAAGTGACATCTTTAAGAGCGGGAGCCCAGCTGGGCGTGGTGGCGCACGCTTGTAATCTCAGTACTTGGGGGGCTGAGGCAGGAGGATTGCAGGTTTGAGGCCAGGCTCAGCACTTAGCAAGACCCTGTTTCAAAATAAAAAGATAAAAAGGGACGGGCATAGTAGAATACCCTGGATCCAATCCCCAGAAAGAGAAAAAAAAAGCTGGCACCCAGTGGGAGTCCTTAGGTCAATAGAGCGTTGACCTTGGAAGGGCTTATGGGACTCCAGTCCCTTTCTGGAACTGTTTTGAGATGTGCTTTCTTCTTCCCACACGTGTTCCAACTATTGCCATCTGCCATGAGGGGACGCAGCGAGGGAAGCCCTCACCAGACCCACACCATGCTTGTTTGAACTTTCTGCCTCCAAAACTGAGAACTAAATAAGCCTATCTAAAAAAAAAGAAAGTTCTCCTGCCTCAGCCATTTCATTATTGCAAACAAAAAAGGATGAAGACAGTCCCTAAGAAGCGTGTGGAATGTTGTGAGGGTGTGAGGGTGAAGCAGCAGCCCCCCAAACCTGAAGACCCGGGAGCACCGAGTTGCAGTTTACAAAGTGTCTTGACACACCGAGCCCACAGGAGCTGCCGCACCTCAGGTCCCTGGAGGTTCCAAGTGACAGGCAGGGGCAGGCTCCACTCTGAGTCTGTGGTGATAGCTGCTTCTGACCTTCCAGCTCTCCTGCAACTCTGGAGCATAAAAAGGCTTCTGTCCTCCTGGTCCTGTGGGCCCCAGCTTCCCAGTCCCTCGAGACCTTCTGCAATTCTGGCTCCAGTCCTCAGCACCCTCTGAGAGTCCTGGGAAGAAGGACAGACTTGCTGTTGCCCTGGCTATTAGACTGCTTGGGACTACAGCCAGCTTCCCTGGACCTCTGAGATGGCAGTTTGTGGCTCTCCAGGGTGAGGTGGGGACCCTTCGAGTCTGCAGCTGGTGACAGCCATAGCTCATCTCCTGTCCTTTTTGCACATTTACTGGTAGCTCAGATTCATCAGTTGCAGAGCAAAGTCTGTATTAGGCAAGAATCTTTTCCAAATCCTGGCTTTTGCATCTCTTACTAAGTGTTGAAGGAGCAACAATTCTCATTATTTCCCTCTTGCTCCCGATGATGAATTGAGTTTTCTATTAGGGTCTTTGTAAATTGCAGCTTGTTTTTTTTTTTTTTTTTTCTTCCTTTCCTAATGGCCTGCCTACACACTCCCATTATGTCTTTGAATTCTTTTAGCAAGCTAGTTCAGTTTATTCTATCAGCGACATTCTTTTTTTTTTTTTTTTCTGTTGCCAGAATTCTGTCTCCACCCCTCTGTCTCTACTCTTAATAGTTCTCATTCAGAAAGTGAATTTTATTCTGTGCCTTTGAGTTATTATCTTTAATAACAGTCATGTTTCACTGTATTCCATCTATTTCCCAAAGGAAGCTTTCAGGAACTTGATTGGAGTTATTATTTTAAAAATCATTAACTTGAGTTTTCATACAGTCCATCTACCATTTTTGTTTGTTCATTTGTTTTGATACTGGGGATTGAACCCAGGGGATTCCACCTCTGAACTATGTCCCCAGCCCCCCCCCCCTTTTAAATTTGGAAACAGAGCCTTACTTAGTTGCTGAGGCTGGCCTCGAACCCATGATCCTCCTTTCTCAACCTCCCAAGGACCGGGATTACAGGCATGCACCACCACACTTGGCTCCATCTACCATTTTTGTGCCATCCATTTCCTAAGAATTGAGATTTATTTGGGTTCAATCCCAGCACCACAGACACATAAAACAATAAACAATCAAGTGGAAGAACCAAGATTTGAACTTCTGTAGCCTAGATAGGACATTGAGCAAAGAACACTTGGAAATTTAGATCCGTCTTCAAACAGATCTCCACCTGGATGGGCACCAGAATCTTTTGGAGAGCTTGCAGGAAGTTTGAGGTTTGCATTTCCAAGTTCTTAGTACTGCTGATGCTGCTGGCCTGGGGACACACGTAGAGATGGTTGCTTTCAGATTTAGGGTTTTTGGGTACAGTGCTGCATGGTTCCCCACTTTGGTTTCCCAACAATCTCCCTTTAGTCCTGGCTTGGCACATTCCTGCTCCCCCTGCCGACTCTTTCCGTCCCCCATCTGCTTTGCTGGTCCCCGCTCTAGCTGTCACAGGAGCAACCAGCAAACATACAGGGGTGTGGCTAGTGAGCTTCATAGGAGTAACTAGTAAGTCCCGAGTTCTCGGAAGGAAGGCAATGTGAGTCTGATTCTACACTCAACCAGACCCGCCTCACAGGTGCAGACTTGTGCTTAGCAACTGATGCCATAAGTGATGGAGAAAATTCTAGAAAACAATGCTGATGCTCCGAATAGCTGAATTTCACGACTGCTCATGTCTGTTCAAGTCATTTCAGAGACACTCTTTGTCTAGCACCAGGAGCCTAAAGGCAAATTACTCAATATACTGATAAAATATTCAATCGATGGTAGACTTTTCTTCAGGACTGGCATGGGTGACTTCCTCTTATGGGTGATGCCTTTGAATAACAATCCTGGGCACCTCATATTCCTGAATGAACGCTAGGAGATGTCTCTAAGTAGTCACTGAGGGTGGAAATCTCCAGGGTTAAATATTCAAATTTATACTTTTTTTTTGGTACTGGAGATTGAACCCAGAGCATGCTACCTCCAAGCTACACCCAGCCCCCTTTTTAATATTTTGAAACAGGGTCTCACTAAGTTGCTGGGGATTGAACCCAGGGGCATTCTACCTCCAAACTATACCCCCAGCCCTATTTTTTATTCTTTATTTTGAAACAGGGTCTCACTAAGTTGCCCAGGGCCTCACTAAGTAGCTGAGGCTAGCTTTGAACCCGGATCCTCCAGTCTCAGCCTCCCAAATGCTGGGATAACAAGCATTTGCCACCATGCCCAGCTGGCCACATTTTCTTTATCTATTCATCAGTTCATGGATACTTAGGTTGTCTCCATTTCTTGGCTATTATGAATAGTGCTGGCACCATGGGTCACAGATGTTTCTTCAACCTACTGATTTAATTGCCTTTGGACTTGTGCCTAGTAGTGAGATTATCGTATCATAGCTTTCTTTTTACTTTCTCGAGGAACCTCACTG
>PVLC010023905.1:0-25220 GCA_004027655.1 Graphiurus murinus | reverse complement strand
AAAAGACAGGTGCCAACAAAGAGTAAAGCACTGCACTATTCAGAGCTAACTTTGTAGTGATGTGCTGAACCTTTCTGAGAGGACTTGGTAAAGGACTGCCAGGGAAAACACGTAACAAATATAGAGCAAATTTAGAAAGCTCAAAAATTCCAGACGCCTGTGGATGGTAGGGAGCATGGAAAGTCTATCAGATACCTTGACTGTCAGCCCATGGTTGAGTGGCTTTTACAACAAAAGCTATACCACTGTCGTACCAAATGGCCCATGAGGCCAAACACGTGACATAAATTAGAACCAAAGTGGTGTGGCTGGAGTCAAGAGTCAACTGATCTGACCGTAACAGCAGCAGTGTAACCCAAGAAAGTGTCAATAGCAATGATGCACAACCAATAGCTGAGGATAGAGGACTAAAGTAATCAATCTACCAGGAGCAGGAAGGAATAACACCCTGTGCAGTGTGGGCTCCCTCACCACAAGGCAACCAGGACAACTTCCAGAATTCATGAGACCGGTACCAAATGGCAGCTTCCACATCAGAATCATAAATCCTTTGTGCCCTGTTTGTTAACAGAGGATGTGTTGCCATGGCCAGGACAATGATGGGTCCTGGCAATCTGGGTGGTGCTAGCTCATCAGCAGATTGATTCCAGTAGATATCCTCAGAGAATGAGTCTTTACAATGGTATCTATATGAATGACCCAGACAGTTGTGTTAGCAGCCACATTTGTTCTCACTGTTTAAAGCCATCAGGGTGTTTTTAATCTGCAAGTGTATAATTTTCCAAGTGGCTGACCAAATACCAGTCATCAGTACCAGCCTAACAGTCATTAAAAACAACAAAATTGCCAGGCATGATGGCATATGCCTATAATCCCCAGGCTTGGGAGGCTCAGACAGGAGGATTGAAGGTTCGAGGATCTGCCTCAGCAACATATTGAGACTCTCAGCAACCTGACGAGACCATTTCAAAACAACAACAACAAAAAAAAAAAATTAAAAAGAGGCTGGAAGTGTAACTCAGAGATAGAATGCCTCTGGGATCAATCCCTAGCGCGCGCACACACACACACACACACACACACACACACATACACACACACAAAAAAATTCATCAAAGAGATACTGGCCAGAGCTATGAGAACAGTCTTCAGTTCTGTCCACTAACCAATCACATTCATTTTCAGTTCTGGCCCTGAGGCTGAATGACCACAGCAGCCCATTCAAACACTATTGGTTTTCAGCTTAACCAATCTACTACCCACAGAGAATAGCATTTAGAGAAATCTAAATGCATCCTAAATGTATTTCTAACCCCTCTAAAAGGAACCTTAATGGACTGAAGAAACAACTGAGGCAGGGCCTTTGTTTCAGGTACTGTAGTGAGGAATAGTTCCCACAAAGGGATAGCTGCCACTTTTTCAAGTAAATCCATGATCTGATGGGGCTGAGCCTGCTGCATCCCTGCACTTAACAATTCTACTTGACAAACAATTTATTGGACCCTTCCTACCTTGGGAGTCATGAGTCTGATAATCCTCAAATGGGCCTATCAGGCTAGATGATTCAAATGTTCAGTTTTGATAAGAGCCCAGTGGTATGCTACTAGTTGTTTTTCAGAAGGAATGTACCTGGCCATGTCATGGAGTCCAGGAGCCCCAAACTTCAAGGGTATACCTGGCTGGAGACTACTTCCCTCTACCAGGGCCCCCAATTAGCAAAATCATCAGTCACAGGAGAGTCTGTGGCTCAAAGAGAACAGTTTTAGGTCATGTGGCCACCAAGATACTAGCACTTATCCAAGTGGGGTATTTTGGGTTGGGAGAATCCCCTCTGGTACTTATGGGGCAGAAAAGTATAAGCATATAACTCATCAGCCCTTACACTACAGATGTAGAAAGAACACTAGTACGCCGAATTGGTTCAAAGGGCCACACCCACAAGTCATTCTTAGGTTGCCTGTCCTATTAGAAACCCTGCCCAAGCCCATCATTTGAAATAAGAGTGTACACTTTTCCCATAGGACAGGGTAAGATGGTGAATTAGGCACCTACATCCAAGAGAGCCATAAAAGTTTGAGACACTTTCTTCACCAGAGTCCCCCAGCATACTCATTTGGGTCCAAATGGCCACTGGTTCTCTTTGGGGGAAAGGATTCTGGTCCCATTTCTTATATCTTCCTTAAAGAAACTGAGGTCAGGTTAAAGGGGGAGGGAGAAATGAGAGGAAGGGGTGGTAGACTCCATGCCAATATGCAAGGCTTTTATATATACTGCCAGTTTTGAGTCTTATGGCAGCTGCTTGCAAGAAAGAAAGGGAGGAAGAGGAAGGGGGAGAGAAGAAGGGGAAAAGATAAGAAAAAATTCAAATGATTTTGGTCTACCTAAAGCAAGATCATCTGACAATATCAATTTTAAACAACTCTTAAGTTTTTTAATCTGGTTTTAACAGAAAAGGTATCTTAAGTTTTTTAACCTGGTTTTAACAGAAAAGGTAGAGCAGGATATCCCCTGAGAAACCACAATTCCCTGACTGCAGCAAAGGCCTGGGGGTGGATGGGTGTTACTAACATCTCTGAATAGATCTAAGGTTGGCATCATAGACTAACAGGAAAGGCTGTTGCCATAACAAGCATTATACACCCTGCCTCTATATTTCCCAAGCAAAATGACCAACGTTCTACTATTCACCTAATTTCTGCCTACAGGAGCCATGAATTTCCTTCTTTTGTGCTTACCATAGGTATGTGTCTGTGTAACTAAGTCACACCTTTCAGCCCACCCAGGATATATCTTGTATATCCTGTCCAAATTGCTCCAGTGGGACAGACATGAAGCCAATTGGCAGGTTGAAGAGGTAACTCCCATCCCACCTCTGCCCTACCCCCAGTCACAGAAAACAGTGAGGAAAAGCCCAGGGACCACTTGGGTAGCTTTCTCTAATCCTACCTCCTGAAACTTGGCCCACAACCGCCCCAAATCCTTATTAACAGGCAATAAAGTATAAGACCATGTGATATCAGGTTGACCATGAAATTTGGCCAACATGTTTGCTAGCAATTCCTATGGACTTCCTTCAAATCCTATTAATGGACTACAAAACCACCCTCTCTCAGAAAGCCACATCTCTGTCAGCATCCTATCCTTATTACCAAAACTGTCAAGAAAATGAAAGGTTTGAGATTTGTTCTACTACAAGCTAACAAGTTAGCCTGCAGTTTGATGGATACTGGTAGAAGACATGAGACATACAAAGAACTTCATAACTCATGGCACAGCAAGCGGCAAAATAATCAGCAAGTTCTTATAACCAAGTCCCAGATAGGCCCAGATAGGCCCAGATGGGTGTTTGCATATGCAATGGGTTTCATTACAAGGGAGAAAAATTGAGCTTTGAGAATTCAAATCTTTTAACTATGGGCAGTAAGCATGCCTTTTACTCTGGAGGAAAGACACTATCTTCCAAGACATTATGCAAACTTGACCTCTGCACTGGAAGTTGGAGGGGAAGGGCGGAAGGGGGGGGGGAGCACTCCCTTCCTGGGGAGCTAGCTCACTATAATATGTGGACAGGATAGTCTAGGACACAGGGAGTCATGCCTTACTTATAGAGACATATAGAAGTACAAGAGATCTACGGAGAACTGCTTCTCCATAGGTATATATTGTCAAAAACGCAAACAGAACAAAACAAAAACTTTTGCTGTTTGTACTGAAAGCCCTCAGACTTATAGTAAAATACTTCAGTTCATGATTTAAACACAAATATGAAGGGACTCACAGAATTTTAGAGTTCAACGATACCAACTCTAACCATCTTGACCCACTTCCCCAACTTACATTAGATAAAATACTTTGGATATCCATTCAAACCAAACTCCAACATCATAAGTACCATTTACATTTCTAATTTGTATTTTCTCTTTCGCCTGCTTTTCTTCTTTTCCTTTTAATTTGACTAACTTCACACGTAAACCCAGCTAATCTTCACTTCTGGATGTTAGCCAAAACAGAGTTCTTCTGATCCTCAGGAGAGTAGGGAAGGCCTGATTAAAGGAGAGGTTTTAAACTCATAGATTAAAATGACTTTAAAGTCATAGATTAAAATGTCAAAGCAGATTCCCTTTTCAGCAAATTCAGTTTGTCAGGATTGTAACCTGATTATCTTAGTAAGAACTTTCAAATTCTAGAACAAAAATATACTAAGCACGTTCTAACAGCCTAAGAAATAGGGCTGGTATAGTTGCATAAGGGAAGCTGGCTTATCTTAACATTCATCTATTAAGCCCCCATTTTGTTCCATGACCCAGGCTTCTTAAGAGACTGCATTGACAATTAAACCTCCATCCTCTTAAGAGCCTGTCTACAATGGCTTATGAAGGAAGGAATAAGAGCCAAATTCCAGGTTGGGCTCAATTATGTTTAAATGTCAATGTATTTTCCCACAGTGAAACATATGAACATCCTGAGGCAGACCTCTTTTAAAGGAATAGGGTCAGGTTCCCTAGTAAGGTTTTTTCTACCCCAAAGGACAGAAAGGAATGTGCTGTCTCTCTGATTCAATGGCTAGATAGAATCACAGATATGTTTATCATTCCATTACAATTCTTTACACTCTAGACCTTATGTTCTCAAACCACTCAGTTTTAGAGAAGATCTCAATGTTTTAGTAAAGTACAAACACCATCAGTCTAGTGTTATTGTGTCCATGTGTATGTTCCGGATTAAGGCACTTTTTTTGTTTGGATTACAAACCACATTACTTGATAAATATCTGAGAAAAATGGGAGTGGATGAGTTGGAAATGAAAGTAAACTTCACTTATTCTGATTTCAATCCTTCTAAGAAAAAAGATTCTTGCAAGTGTTTAGTTTTCTAAATAACTTTGTAATGGAACAAAGCCATATTCTTGCAAAAAAAGAGCCAAGGTTCTCATTTTGGTAAAGTTTATTCTTTTGGTCAAACAAATCAACAATAAAGTCATCAGTTTCCTTGGCAACACCCACCTCCTTCTTACCCATATGCTGCATTGATTATTTATGCCCTGCTTTATCTACAAAGGTATTTTTTTCATCTCTTCCTCCATATTAGAACTATAACATCAGGTTGGTTCTATTATGCTTTTACAAGAGAGGTTAATTAAAATAGTATAGAAAGACCATCATTTTCCAAAAAGACACTTCAATTTTCAATAAAGAAATATGCTTTGTTCTATAACTCTTTGGATAAGCAATACTTGATAATATTTCCAGAATGAGATGTCAGCAGTCAGTTCTTCTAATACCAAACGACTATGGCTTTTTATTCAAGAGACAGATTTGCTTATATTGGCATCAAGATAATACAACCTTACCATCTAATTTCCTGATGTTAAAAAAGGTCAAATCCTTGCTTCTTTAATCTACATTGAGCAAAAAACATAGTACCTTAAATGCTATTACCATGTCTCAAACTTTGACGGCGTATTTTCTGCCCAAATAAACACAACCAGTACAGTGTATATAGTGATGTTAATTCATACTCTGTCTTACCCTACCCTGAAGCAAAGTTTTTCAGTTGTAATTACCATTTTTCTTAAATAGATATAAAATCTCAATATTTGAATTTTCTCAGCAGGGAAATGGTGGCAATACTGACTTAACCTCCCAGAGCTCAAACAGTTTGAAAGTGTTTTATTGCTCAATCCTTATATTTAAAGAGTTAGTCACAAGGAAGTTGGTAGAGAGCTGGCTCAAAGATGGGTCACCCTGGGCAGGAAGTGGCTGAGAAAATTTTAGCAGATTTTAAACTTTTTAAAAATCTGCTAGCCACTTTGGCTAAACACACCCAA
Source organism: Graphiurus murinus (assembly GCA_004027655.1). Classification (NCBI taxonomy): domain Eukaryota; kingdom Metazoa; phylum Chordata; class Mammalia; order Rodentia; family Gliridae; genus Graphiurus; species Graphiurus murinus. Next base: position 19,393 of record PVLC010023905.1, on the reverse strand, counting down.
GACCACCTACTCCACTATTCCCTTCTAGCTATCATAGCCAAAAAAGTACTCACCAGAATGGACAGGAAGGAGGCAGCTCTGATGAAACACCAAGGTAGCCGTCTGGATTTTATGGCTATTTAATGTATGCCAGAAACAAAATTATATATTTTGTCATATTATAAACATTAAATAGGCCAGTCCACAGACCACCTAGGGTTCCCTCCCAGATTATACTGTAAATTCAAACTACAGGACTATCTGAAGTGCAGGCTTCTTGCTAGGTGAAGTGCATGAGAAGCACGTGATCACACATAAAATTAAAGCAATGCTGGGAATGACCTCCAGTAACTTACACAGAAAGGAAAAAGGTCCCGATGCTAGAAAAGAAAATCTCCGTTTGTAGAATAAGAGGGCTTGAAACTTATACTCTAAAATCAAAATTGGTTGAAAGTGATCAAGTTTCTTTTTCACTTCTTAATATCAATTTTAAAATAATTACACAAATTTTTCGCTCTGAGTCTAGTGACATTTCAGGAGTATGAAACTTACTGATAAATATGAAAATAAGACTCACAATAAAAACTGAAGCTTAGAAGACTTCAATCGGTAGTAATAAAAATAATTTGATGCTTTTAATATGTCCAGTAATTTTTAAGGGCAAAGTGACTAAAATTAATGTTGCAAATTTCCAGAACTATTTGGACTAATTTTTGTGACAATCCAAAAAGAGGGCTAAAGTCTCATATTCCAATTGAGTCAGCTACAAAGTTTCATACTTACCCCCCATATAACCTCAAAAAATTTTAAATAAGATGGTTTACAACAGAAATACTGAAAATAAATCATCCTTGAATACTTTTAGATTTTCCCCAGTGGACCACAAATCACATCCAGAAACCCAAACAAAACAATCACTGAAATGTTTGAGATCTGCTGCTGAAATCCAGAGCTGCGAGACATGGAGAGTGAAGCGGGTGCCTGAGCACTCCCTTTCTCTGCTTGGGCAGCGCTGGTTTTTTGGAACTCCTAAGCCATGTAAGTTAATATTGTGAGTTCATAAAAGTCAGCAGTAACACTACAATAATAATAATAATAACATAAATAAAAATAGGCTCTGGTTAGAGAGAGGATCCGTTTACTGCGCCCCGCTGAGGTACATTTGACCACCGAAAGCAGGAAAGCTATTAGCATCCTGAATTAATGGGTATAGTGGTTTTCAAACAAGATATTTCTATGATGGACACAATGTGGACTCAGCAAAGTTTCTCTGTCAAGAAAAATATAGCTTCTATTTCAAAGAGCCCTGATTAGGCTTAATACCATTAGGGAACCATCAAGGATTTGTGTTGTTGTTACTGCTTTTAACTATCAGTTACTTTCTAAACCAAAAATTGAGGGTAGTTAACTTGACCGACAGTCAAGATTTAGGAATGCAGGAGCAAATCCAAGGTACAGACGAGCTTCAGATGTGCACAGGACTTAAGGAGTTTGGAACCATTTTAAGTTGTCAGGTCCTAGCCTCTCTTATCGTCACCATTATCATTGTTATTACTTACTTGTCTGGAATTTATAAATAAAAACTCATCTCTTTCATCACATCCCTCTGGAAAAGCAGTGAATACTATATGGTTTTAGAAAATCTCAGTAAAGTTTATTGGTGGCAATTTAAATCAATTACAATTAAAAACCAAACTAAACAAATTTACCAAATGAATAAATTCTTAACCACTATTAATTGCCTATAACGTAGATCTAGAAGATATGTTTAAAGTCAACAATATTAATTTTCTTTGTAAATTAATTATAAAAAGTATAACTGTTGAGTCAATCTCCATTAATACTTGAAAGTAGAAATGTAAGTTAAATAAAAGTGCAAAAGACCTCAAAACACATTCAATAGTCTATAAAACAAAGAATTTTTAAATTGTTTGATTTACTTCAAAAATGCTTCAAAAGCATTTTTCTATATAAAAACAATTAAAACAGTACATGTTTCTGCATCATACATGAAAGTTCACCTTCGGATGTCTTTTCTATCAAATACTTAGTCTTTCTTCATTATCAAAACCGTAATTTTCACTCTTGGGTGGATTTTTCTTCCTTGGCAATTCTTTTTGTTACACCACTGAAATACTTTTCACGGAAGGAATTATGACCTTGGTATGGTAGAAAATTATCACTGAGCAGGTGTGAATACTGGTCCCGGTTCTGGTTAGTAGGAAAATAAAAAAAATACAAAGATGTTTGTGTTATCCTTTAGTTAGCATGCAACCAAAGCAGTCACTTACTCTAAGCGAATCTCACCATGATGTACATTTGCTTTTCTTTATTACCCGAATTGGAAATATACAATAATTTTCTGTCCGCATCATGATTGGTTATCCAAAGCACTTTCACTTACTTCACCTCATTTGCTCCTCACAACAATCCTCCGCACAGAGGACAAACACGTTCCTTGCCCAGAGTGGGCAAAGAGACTCGTTGCAGTTTATAGTCAGAACTTCAACTGTCTTCTCATTTCCAGTTCAGCATACACTGAAATCATCCACAGTTACAGATAAGAATGAGCAAATCAAGAAGCTTCTACTCAAGGGAAAGATGCATACTAAAAAAGATATTGCATTTGTATGATGTCATACAGTCACATAAAACTCCTCAGGGCTATATCCATACTCGGGCAGTGAAATAAAAGAGTCTGGGCACAGAATGAAGATTCAGGCTCAGCAAGAGACAAGTAAGAAAGGACTAGTGTTTTCGAGGACACTTATTGGATGCAGGAAACATCAAATCAATCTGGGTTAGAATGTCACACATATTTTGGCATAGAAAACTGAGGGAAGAGAAGACTGGTAGAAAATACTGAAACTTCAGATTCTCATCCAATTCTGTGAACCATTCCAAACTATGAAAAAATAATTAGAAATAAAATGTGATTTCCCACGTACTTCTGTAAACTCATTCAATTACATATGGATTAATATGATTCTGAGAATAGGTATGAGGACTCAGTCTGTAAACAAGATGTCTAATTTTTATCCTAATTTCAATATCAAAATAGTACCTAAAATACTTTTTTTTGGTACTGGGGATTGAACCTGGGGGGGGGGGGAATTCTACATTCCCAGCCCTATATTTTTATTCTTTATTTTGAGTTACTTACTAAGTTGAGGGAGACCTCACTAAATAGCTGAGGCTGGCCGCCAACCTGCAATCCTCCTGTCTCAGTCTCCCAAGTACTGAGATTACAAACATGTGTCACCATACCCAGCTTAAAAATACCTTTAAAATATAATAATTGTCAAAATATTTTTGTATTTTTACTTATTTCCATGTGAAACGAGTATCTTTATCCTCCCCCTCATATCTGACATTAATAGAAACACAGATTTAGCCAAAACAGTATTGGCTTACTTGTTTATTCAGAAACTATTTTTGCAACACTTTTTGCTTTGTTTTGTTTTTTGTGTGGTACAGGGGATGGAACCCAGGGGCATACTATCTGAGCTACACCCCCAGTCCCATTTTATTCTTTATTTTTGAAACAGGGTCTCACTAAGTTGCAGAGGGCCTCATTAAGTTGCTGAGGCTGGCTGTGAACCTGCGATCCTCCTGTTTCAGTCTCCCAAGTCCTGGGATTACAAGCATGCACCACCATACCCGGTACAATACATATATTTTTAAAAATCACATAAAACCATTAAAAATAATTACATATTCTCAGATTTCCTGATTCATCAAAAATAAACAGGTGGCTACTTAAATTACTTCATGACATTAAAAATCTTATAGTTCCAATTTCTGCAAGCACATGAAAACATGTCACTGGTTACTAACTTCAGGCTATACATAACCCCCAAAAGATAAAATTTTATGTAGTTAATCTGTAGTTATATAACTAAAAACTACCAAATGAAAGGTAGCGTTTACTAAGTATTTGCTACAGGCCCAACCTATACTAAATGCTTTATATGCACTAATACAACTCATCAACGCTAAGCAGTGTGTGCAGCAGCATCCCCATTTTATTGATGGGGAATTATTTAGGAGTCCAAGCTTAAGACATCACATCTGAAGTGGCAGAGCCAGGTGTAAAGCATAGTTCTGTTGACTCCAGAGACTACACACTGAACAACTTGATGAGGATTCCTCAGTAAGAGAAAACTCAACTACAACTTAATGAGGCTTTCTTTGAGAGAGCTAACTTTTTTCCAGCTTCCCCTCACTGATTTCTGAGAAGAAACAGGTGATGAGCTAAGGCTTTGATACCTGAGCTGTGTAGTAAAAAAGGAACAGAGCTAGAGCTGAAGTATTACTCACTTAGTTCTACTAATAGGACGTATTTCAATGAGATAAAGTTTTCATGGCAGCAGGAGATATAAGAAACCACAGAGATGCTGAGGGATATCATAACCCTAGGAGTATAGCCGACTTCACAGTTGAAAGACTGGTCCACGGCTCAGGACTGTACTCAGAACAACAGCAAAAGAAAACAATGTTCCAGCATTTAACTTCAACTTGTTCATTTTAACTTTTATCCAAAGTCTAACTGAAGGAAGTGACATATAACAACTCCACCAGATATTCTAAATTCTATTCTTACGTGAAGCGAAATCACTAGAAAACCTGCCCACTTCCTGAGCTACATGTGCTGAATCCTGGCAGAAATGATTTCCTTTGGTTATGTCTTAAAGTTATATCCAACTGCCACCATCTCTTCTCCTGCTATTCTTCCCCTCACAGTTCTTGGCATCACACTGCACCCTGTCATCAAAATCAGGAATCTGGGTCAAATTCCTTTCTCCTCTTCTCACATCTGGTCAGTCCTAACACCTTAGTTTGTATATCCTAAATATCTCAAGCCCACTTCTCCCCATCCATAATTCCAGTACTTTAGGCCTTCCTCATCTCTCCTCTTTTGTCCCTAAATGGCCACTTGCCTTGCCTTCAATGACTCCTTCTCCAGTCTATTTTCCACATTGAGACCAAACTCAATTTATTAAAATGCAAATTTAATAAGCCACCCCTTGGCTACAATCCAAATGAGTTCAAATTGTTCCTACTCCTCAGGCTTTTTCCTTAACATTTGGCTGTTAGGTTCCTTACACATCAGTCTGCTGAATGACATCTTGCTTGCCTCTCCTGTACAAGAGGAGACAGAACACAGGTCAGACAACAAAGTTCCTTCAGCTCTGCCCTCTGTCTTCTGCTCTCTCCATGGCTCTCGCAGGCCATGCAAGGTCACCTCCTGCTCAAAATGTACTGCCAATTAATTTTATGGTATATCCTGGAGTCACAGATGTGAGGAGGATAATGTGGGGCAGAAACTGTGGTTCTAGGGGGCTGAGGGACCTCACTAACCTAAACTGATGGCATGCAGCTCACTAGGGGGAAGCAGAAGACAAATGCCTGTGAAACACAACAACAGAAGACAGGCTTCCCTCATAGGCCAAAGAGAACTGAATAAAATAGCTTATCTTTGACCTGAAGGAGACAAATAGGTCAAATTGCTGATAAAGAATAAAAAACAAAGATCAGAACTAGAGATGCAAAACAAAGAGCAGAGGCCTGAAAAATCCCAAAGTAACAATGAAAACCCATGCTAATGGTTATCAAGAAAACATTTACTACTTACAGCATTCTTTATCTGAATAGTTTAGACCCCAAAATTCTCTCAGAATACACAAAATAAAAATACCTTAAGTAGAACTGTGTGTTCTGTTGAGTGCCATGGGACACAGTGGTAAAAACATGAGTGCTAAGCTGAGTGTGGTGGTGCATACTTGTAATCCCAGTATTTGGGAGGCTGAGACAGGCGGATCACAGGTTCACGGCCAGCCTCAGCTATTTAATGAGACCCTTGCAATTTAGTGAGACCCTGTTTCAAAACAAAGTATAAAAAATAAGTATGGGGTGTAGTTCAGAGGTAGAATTTCCCTGGGTTCAATCCCCAGTACTGCAAAAAAAAAAAGACATGTATGCTACTGAAAAAGCTGGGACAGACCACTGACCTTAGTAATGTAAACTCTGGGGAGAAATCCTATTTGGTTTCTTTTTTAGGTAGTAGAGAAGCATCAGTATGATTAGAGTGTGAATCACTTATGGACTGCTCCCTTCTACAATACCCATTGCCCCTGATAGTAAAACAGAACATTTGTAAAGAAACTCCTGGAAAATCCAAAAGCTCCAAATCCCTTGTGCACTCAAGCATCTGTCAGGAACAATTCTACTACCTCGGAGCATAAGTCCTGCTTCAGGGGAAGCCAGACACTCCAGGGACTTTGGCTGCTATTTTGACCTACGTAGAAAAGTCATGGTTCATAAAATGTTCCTTATGAAATGTTCAAAGTATTTTTGGTCTAACACATATTATCACATACACAGAATCATACATATAAATCCATATACCTATAAACAACAGACATTCAAAATATACCCAGGCCATGTGAAATACATTCTACTATATGCAATATTCAGAGTTTAAGTTACTTCAATGATGAAGAACATGGCAAACTCAACCTGTTTTCGCTTTTCTCTACCACTCTTTCATCCTATCTTTAGTTTACTTTACCAGGGCTCACACTTGAGATGATTATATTCAACTCTACATATTTTTCATCACCTTTTCAAGTCCCTTCTCTATTCACATTCCCTGCCCATCTCCACCAGGAATATCTGCATTTTTTTTTCAACTTGGTATCTCCAAGGCCAAAGTGTTTGCTTAAAAGGAGAAGACCATTCTCAAGCAATATAAGCTTTGATCTCCTTCTTTCACTCAAGTTTGCCCTGGTATTTGACTTTTGGTTTCTCTAATATTTCCAAATCTGTCTACTTCTATCAATTATGTTATCATCTATGTATTAAAGAATCTAAGTTTTACCAATTTTTAGTAAATGAGAAATACTTGAGGCAAAGTAAAAACACACAAAGAATTAGGAGATGCCAAAACAGGAAACTATGCTGATGAAAGATTAAAGACCTCCTTCCCCAAATTCCCAACTATTGGAAATAATCAAGGAGAATGAAAAAAATATTAAGACAATTGATTATACTATTGCTTATCATCATTCAGCTAAGCAATTAAGAGTTTCTGTAGGAAAATCTGTACTATACTAGACACAAATGGCTACAGAATGGAAATATACAGCTTTCAGACCTCTCATTTATCCTTGTAAGACAATGAGCTATTGTAACTATTATAAGAAATATACAAGTTCTGATTCAAGAAATGAACTACTATATATTTGCTACCACCATGTGTTTTACATAGATTATTTAATTTTATGCATCTTCTCATAGCAGAATATCATCTAAAATTTACAGATAGAGAAACAGAGGCTAAAAAGGTTTAAGTAAACTGCCAAAGTCACAAAGCTAGTAAGCAGCATGGACAGAATTCCAGCCTAAATCCAACTGCAAAAAAGGTATGCTTTTTAAATTACATACCCCCCCCCCCTGTAGAAACTGCATCAAAATAATGGCTAAAGAGTTAACTTCCCACATGGAAGATTAGTGGGTCGTTCAAAATAAAGTTTGACATTTGGAGGACATTCCTCATGGAACAGCAATGCCATGGTAGCACATATTTCAGATCTAAACGTTTAGAGAGAATCTCTTTAACCACTGTCCCACCCAACCAATTTCCTGTCCTATCAGTACAGCTAATTCTAAACATAAACCACTCTAGGAATTCTAACACACTTGCCAAAGAAACCAAAGGAAGCCTCACAGATCTGTAGTTTACTTGTATGTGTACACTACCCTCTGCTGGCCAAGGGAGATGAAGCCCTCTTTACAAGATTTCCTGATGAGGATTGAATAGTCTACAGCAGAGCAGACCATCCATCTGACAGGAGCTCCCTGCAAGTCCTGACTACTAGAAATCCAGAGTCACAGCTCCCACAACAACCGGATGGCCATCTCCCTCAGAGAACATCAGCATTTCACTTTTAAAGAATGAGGTTGAACTATACAAATACATAATCAATTCAGTGATTCTAAAGTTTATCACATATCTGTGCCCAACCTAGAACTGCAAATTACTCTCTGGAACATGAAAGAAAAGTTACATAAACTATCCTGCATTCAGGTTAATCTTCTATTATTTTTTACAACTGTACATCAAAAAATACACCTGTAAAAAGAATTAAAAGATACTAAAAGGAAAGTGCTTCAGTGACTTATACTTGAATAAACTTAATCTAAAGGGGACTATAGTCTCAAGAAAGGAAATGAAATCATATGTTCTATAGCAACAGTTGAAACTGACAGTTTAAGTGGGACTAATGACACTTTGGATTATATCATGAGAATGTATTTTCAAAAAGTGTTTCTTGCCGGGCATGGTGGTGCACACCTACTTGGATTCCTCATTAAGAACTTCACTTAGGTACAACTATCTTTCTAGTTAAAGCCATCATTCAGAAATTTGCAATTCTCTTGTATCATTTCCTCCTTATATAAATAAAGGGAAGATGTTAGGTTTTCCACAGTAGGTCAATTTAGCTGCTTTCTGGTTTGCCTCTCATGAGACATGAATCCCAGGTATCATAGAATTAAAATGATTTGCCCCACTGACTTTTGAAGAGTCAGTGTATTTCAAACTAGAAACTTCTGGCTAGTCATAGCTACCTGTTCTGCTTTTCCTTCAAATGGATGATTTAAATACTACTGAATGATTATTTTTATTCTAGAAGGACCCAAAATAACCACTGAACAGTTACTACTCATTCTATAAATATTTACTTAGTAGTGAGCAAAAGCATCAAAGTCTGTGAGTTCACAGAGTTCACTGTATGCTGGTGGGAGACAGACATTGAACAATATATATCCAAACATGCACTTACTGTGACTAAATACTGGAAAGAAAAGGGAAGCATGAGAATATAAAGATACACTTATTTGTAGTGGGTGAGTGGGAGGACAAGTAAGTTTCCCTAAGGAAGTGATATGTATCTGAAACCTAAAGGATGAATTAAACTTCCTCATAGAACGAGAAGAAGAAAACATTTCAGGAAGATGAAGCACATGTAAAAGACTCTGAGACTTGGAGATGAGCATCCTGGGAAGTGAAGGAGGCTCATGGGATCTAGGCTTGGTAAACAAAAGGGAAGGTGACACGAAGTGAAACTGCAAACAGGACAGGAGGAGATAGGGGATGGGGCTGAAGATTATATGAAGGATCTAGAATTTTATTCTAAATTTCACTGAATGTCATTGATGAGATTTAAGCAAGGGAGTTTCACAATCTATTTCTAAAAGATACTCTGACCACCAGGTAGGAAATGAAACAGGGAGAATTTATAGAGGCAGGAAAGCCAGTTAGACATCATGGCAGCTGAGAAAAGTGGCACACATCATCATCCTTGGGGGGAAGGAGGAGAATAAAAATCTATGTAAGAAAACTATCCTCCATTCATTTGCCCCAAGCATGATCTGTGAAAAGTCATCCTAAACTCCTAGCTGTAATCATCAGCAAATCCTGCTACGCCTACCTCCCCCAACTCTAAATTTCATCGTATCTTCTACAATCTCCAATTCCAACCTTCTTGGATTACAGCTTCATCACCATTGTTGCATTCCCAGTCCAGGAGCCTCCTCACTGGTATCATGGGTATCTTTCCACAACTCATATTTACATATTGAAGGTAGGGTGACCATCATTTCTGCTACTCTCCTAACTAATCCCCCTCATGGGCTTGTCATCACTGGCAGGATAAACTGGGAACTAGCCAAGTAAGGTCCTTCCATGCTGGGCATCTCTTCTCCAAGTGATCCTCTCCCAAATGCTCAAAAGTCCACAGTTCACTACATGCCCAACTTCTCATTCCTCCATAAGTTGTGTAAAGTGATGGCTTCCTGCCCGGCACGGTGGTGCACACCTGTACTCTTAGTACTTAGGAGGCTGAGACATGAGGACTACAGGTTCAAGGCCAACCTCAGCAATTTAGTGAGAACCTCAGCAACTTAGCAAGACTCTATTTAAAAAAAAAAAACAAAGTAAAAAGGGTTGGAGGTGTACCTTGGAGGCAGAATGCCCCTGGGTTCAATACCCAGTACCAAAAAAAAAAAAAGATTCCCTACAAAATCATCTCTCTCTTGCCTCATGTACCATCTCAAGTGAGCACTTTTTCTCATGTTCACACAATATGTCTCATATGTATCACAGATCACTACAAAACCCAACATGTTACATTGGAATGGTCTGGGTGACCATTTCTCCTGTTGTACAAGTTCTCTAAGGATAAGGACTAAGTCTAATCAGTTTAGGCCCAACACTTGACTCAAATGGTCCCATGAAAGAAAATGGACAAAAATAGGAAAGGTACATGAATGACATAAATGTCAAATTGTTAAAAACAACATAGCTTCTTTCCCATTTCTCACCTTTTCCAAATTTTCCCCCGTTCTCAAATTCTTAATATATTCAGTCTTAGCAAAAATTTAATCATAAAGTGTGAATTTCTTAACTTCTTCCCCACACTCACCTTCTGCTATAAATGGGCTTCTGCCTGCTTACCTCTAAAGCTTCATCTCACACCACTCCCTATCCACATTCTGTCTAAAGCCCCCAAATCTACCTCATCGTGCCCCTTTACTAAGAATGAATTTCATAGAACCAACAAAATGTCACTGGAAATACCTAAAGGTAATCATCAGTTTATAAAATAGCTCTTCTATAGAAATAGTACCCCATTTCTAGGAGATGAAATTGCAGGACTCTAAAGTCAATCAGGAGAATATCAAACAGCTTCTACTTTAATTGTAAGTCAGGTTTAAGTTGTGCTTTTACTCACTGACAGTTCCTGATAATGAGATAATGATTTCTTCTACCTCACTAGTATTTAACCTTAAGTCATTTATATTCTCAAAGTGACAGCAAGTTTATACAAAACAGCAGTTTCATTGCAAACACTTGTATACAAATGGCTTACAAAACTTATTCCATGATAAGTGAAAATCAATGATACTGTCATTGCAGTGAAAGTCATTCAACCAGTAGTGTTCCTTTCATTTTGTCAGCAAAGATTTTAAGATTTGGGGAACTGATTTATGCTATGATATACACTCTGAAGTAAAGTGTGAGGAGGAAGGAAAAGAGATGGAAGAGAAAAACAGCAGGTTGGTTTTCTTTCTTGTAATCAGCAGAGAGTGAAATGAAATGTAAATGATAGTGTTGAATATAATGGGCCTCAGTTCAGCTACAGGGTAATTACCCATGTCCGGCTTTTGTTTAAAAATCCTGCTCGTCTTATCAAAGCTTCCCACTGTTCTACATCTGGTACTGGACAGTAGCTATAGAAACCACTGTGCTAAAGTTATACAACTATAAACAGCACTAGGCCATTTCCAAACCAAGGACAAGTAGGTCAAAAGTCTGGCATCCAATACTATTAAGAGAAATCTCTAGCCTTATTCTTAATGAGAACAAGGTAAGGTTGGAAATCTTTATCCCTGAATTAGGTACTTACATAATTTTGTTCTTGAAAAAAATTCATTACTCTGCAAGATTTTAAGTTACTTAAGACTATGAAGACATTTTAATGCATATTAAATTCTTCATATCTAGAGTTCTAAAAAGAAATGACAATTAACAATTGAACTTTGACATCTAGCAATCAGCACATAATTTCTTTCTAATTATAAAGAGAATATTGTAGAAATTCATGCTTATCATAATGATATGAAAGTATTAGCATATTCTACATGTGACCTATTAAAATCTTCAATTTCATAAAATTGAAAACCTAATCTCAAATATTAAAATAACAATCAAGACACCAGATAAAAATTTAATAGCAATTTATTAATTACTATATCTAATATTTAATACTGAGAAGACTTGTTTACCTTCTTAGGCAGCAAAAAGTGAATAATAGGCAAAAGTATGTACAAGCATGCACATACACACTCCTTCACATTACTTTTTCTTTTTTTTGTAATGGGGATTGAACTCAGGGGGACACTACTTCCAAGCAAAACCCCCAGTCTTCTTTCTGCTCTATTTATTTTTATTTTCTTATTTTTTGTGTGTGTGGTACTGGGGATTGAATCCAGAGGCATTTTACCTCCAAGATATACCCCCATCCCTTTTAGTTGCTAAGGCTAGTCTTGAACCTGCAATCTTCCTATCTCGGCCTCCCAAGTACTGGAATTATAGGCATGCGCCACCATAGCCAGCTCCTTCACTTTAACTTGGAAGCTATTCCTCTCCTACATGACTTTTTAAGATTTCCATAATCCATTAAAAGAGAAATTAATAAAACTGCATATGTATTTAAATAAAGATAAAAAAACAGGTAAAACTATTTTGCTTAGGGATGAATTCAATAGTGGTAATGTTACAAAAGAAAGCAAAAAATAATTACCATAAAAGTAGAAATGTTTATATCTGTAGAGGAGGTATTTATGATCAGAAAAGGCCACAAAATGGGGCTGCTTCTGCAGTGCTACACTAATCTTGACCTTGATGGTTATCTATGGATTTTCACTTATAATTATTCATTAACCTGTACATTTATGTTTTGAGCAGAACAACAAAACCAAAAAATGTTAAAATCTCAGGGTTTGATTCTTGGAGGGTCATGGAATGGGAAGAGGGTACAAGTACATGTTTGAATTTGAAAACAACAAGAAGATATTTCTAAGTTAAAAATAATCATACAAAAAAAAAAAAGAGTAGAAAACGTGTCACTCATACAAAAATTACAAAAGCTCCAAAGGATTTTACTCCACAATGAAATTTCCCATTTCCCTAAACCATTTATACTTTATATTCCCTAAATCATATCTACAATTTGCAACTAACCTATGGTTAAGATTTTATTACACTGTATTTATTTGTTTGTGATGCTGGGGATCTTACTCAGGACTTTATGCATGCTAGTCAAGTGCTCTACCACTGGGCTACATCTCTGGCACCTGTATTTCAAAAATGATTTTACTGTTAGAACATGAGAGAACTGTTTGACAATTTTATGTCACCTCTTGCTTATAAAGGACTGGGGTCTTGCTACAATTATATACATTCCTTTCCATACAAACTGAAGGAAGAAACAAAGTAATTAATTAAAAATCAAACATGATTAACTTAACATGGTTTTCAGTTATAGTATATACTATCATATATATAGTATAGTATACTCCATACTAGTTAAAACTCACTGATTAGATTTTATCTTCTAAGGCAAAGACCATCTTTAAAAATTACTTGCACATTAGACTTTTCCTTGTTTTTTAAAATCAATTTCAAAAGGACAAAAGTAAAATGATATAAAGAAACCAGGCAAAATCAACACTGCTTTATAGACTTAAAAATATCAAAGGAAAATGGCCTTATTTAACATTTTAAGATGGAACAAGCCAGGCGTGGTGGCACACACTTGTAGTCCCAGCATTTGGGAGGCTGAGACCGGAGGATCCAGGTTCACAGCCAGCCTCAGCTACCTAGTGAGGCACTCCGCAACTTAGTGAGACCCTGTTTCAAAACAAAGAATAAAAAATGGGCTGGAGGTATAGCCTGGAGGTAGAATGCCCCTGGGTTCAATCCCCAGTACCACACACACAAAAAATAAGATGGAACAAAAATTCCCAAAGGCCTATTTTTTCCTTGAGTTTGAAGTAAATTTGGTTATGGAAATATGACAAATCTGGAGAAAAAATACTAAACTGTTTTAGTCTTAAACAAATTAACCAGAGAAAGTAAGTATGAAGTTAGTCCACAATGTATCTTTTTATTCCTAAAGAAAGGCTTATTATGTATTTTTAATTACAAAAGTAAAATATATTTCCTATGTAAAAAATGAAGTAAACAAAAATAGGCAATGTGGAAAAACTCAACACACTGTGGATTTTAAATTTTCCATTAAAACAGAAATGGCTGATTTATTATGTGGCTTCATTAATTATTAAACAATCTCCCCATACCTGTCAAATTCTTTGTAATACTATTCATATAGGCCACAAAATAAGAATACTGATGTCATTTATTTTAGTTTTATTTCTAAAAATTGAAACTATAAAAAACCAAGGGTAATATTACCATTTTTCCCAAGTACTACTCATGTACCTCACAATATAACTATTAGTTACTAATATTTCTATCTCAAATGATTACCTTCAATGCTGTGATTTCTAAAAGCTGCAATATTACTATTTGAATTAGTAAATGCCTCACTTTCCTCAGGATACTAAAACATAAGAATGCACATGAGAAGTAGTTGACCAAAGAAGGGGGAAAAAGCCTACTCCAACATACAGCAGGCGCCTCTTTCTCAGTGTGATAAACATTGATCTTGGTTAGCATTAAGGACTAACCTGTGCCCACCCCTACAATTCACACATTAAAGCCCTAATGTGACTGCGCTGGAAATAGTGTTTAAGGATTTAATCATTGATAAATGAGGTCAGAAGGGTGAGGCCTTATCCAGTAGAACTGGTGTCCTTTTAGGAAGAGAAAGAGACACCAAAAGTGCGGCTGTACAGAAGAAAAACCTTGTGAGGACAGCAAGAGGTGGACTCCTGCAAAATAGGAAGAGAAGCCACCCATGTTTGCTTTGTAAACACTAAATATCTTAATTTAACTTAAAAACTGGATATATTGATTTGTCAATCTTTTGATGTAGAATCAAACTTACAAAGATTTCTAGTTTTGGCGTCTGTAAGATGATGTAAAAATACTTACACTTATAAAGCAACTTGGGTCCAGAAAACTAGATAAGTACTTTTTTGCCAACCCATTTGCAATTCAAGTGTGTGGGGGTTTTTTTGTTTGTTTGGTTTTTGGTTTTTTTTTTTTTTTAGCAACTCACTTTACCTACTTTTTAAAGCTCTCAATTTAGTTTTAATAGAAATGACAGCTTTAGCCTTACCCTTATTTTCATTAGTCTAATAGTACTGAATTATGTAATTAACATAACAAATCCACCTGGTATAAACAGCTCTGGGAACAACACACTGGCTCTTAGTAAATAGATAATTGGGCTGGTAGGTACAGAAGTATATGGACTCAGTACAGGTCAAGAAGTCACCAGCAGAAAGGACTCAGCACATTACAGGGCACCAGGCTGTGGATTTTACAGCAGGAATGGTGACTACTGCTCATCAACTGCACGTGGATGACAGACATCCACATCTAGCCAAATAAATGTTGGTCAGTCAAAACAGTCACTTTGGAAGGTAGTGACTGTGCCAAACAATACCAAAACCACTTCTAGAATTTCTGAATCTACAGTATTTTAAATGTTCAAAACCAAGATTTGATTTCCAAAACAACTTTAATTAATTGTCTGGTATGTAATGTGAGCAGCAAAGTCCAAAGTCCAAGTAATATCATTTGAAGAAAAGCAAGGTTACTATAAAACAAAATAACTGTTTAATATAAAATATATATTTCAAGGTAAATATAAAAAATAAATTTTAAGGATATGCTGATAGTTGTTAATAGGATGAGCACAAAGACACCACCCCAAGGATATCTGTCATTAAAATTAAACTTCTAATATTTTTGTTTTGAAAATTACTACCATACATACACACTCATTTTAATCATCATATATATCTAAGTCTGTATATGTGTATATGCATGAATGTGTATATACACACACCTACAGAATACCAATCAAGTACTTATATATATATACCAATCAAGTACTTATATATACAGCTTATATATACAGTTTTTTTCTGAAAAACCTTAATACTGGAGCTGGATTACTGTGGATTGTTAGGTAACACTGAAAATTCTGAACATTATTCAGTAATAAAAATAATTCGCTCAAGGATTTTGCATAAAAAAGTGGCAGTGTTTTAAGAAAAGCTATTTAACAGGTAAGATGAAGTATGAAGGAAAGAGATCATCTGGAAGGAGAGAGAGTCTGTCAGCATAAAACAGGTATATAATAATAAAGGTTTAAATTAGAGATAGAGTAAATGGAAATAAAAAGGACAATAAAAAGAAAGATATAAAATAATATGTGCACTCTGAAATTGGAAGACCTCACCACTTAAGGCTCCACAGTGGCTTATTCAGCTGAACTCTAGGTTACTACTCTTTACTTCGTTCACCATTGGGGGGTACAGTTTTTTTTAATGTTGGGAGATGGCCATTCTAACTACTGTTGAATGTCTCTGTTTTGGGAAGGTATAACAAGAAAATAAAAAGAATATATATGAAGGGAAAAAAAATAATATGTGCAAAAGCACTGTACAAATATGAGTTTTTACTACTATAAAAGATCCTTAAAATGTAAATTAGATGAAAATACAAATCAAATGCAAGGTAGACATAGGTTATGTTCTGCTTGCCGTACAGATCCAAAGCAAAGATGGGTGGGTTCATCCAAGTTTACTGTCAATCCAAAAACAGAACCCAAAGAGCATTTTGCAGATTTAATTAAGCTCCATTATGACACATTATTCTTATCACTTCTGATCTTGATAGAAAATAACAAATGCTTCCTTTTCAAGCTTAAATGAGTTGTGTAAGTGCATGGAGGGAGGGAGTGACCAGGGGAGAGAGGGAGAGGGAGGGGGAGGGAGAGAAAAACAGAACTGGACCCTAGCAGATGGGGGAAATTTACCTTCTCCCATATATAAAGAAACACATTCCCTTCATAATAGTCTACAATCAAGTAGGTTCTGCTTTTGCAGCAAAAAATGTCAAATAAAGCCTGTGAAGTTGGGGTCTACTTCTATTTCTCAGCTATTCAACTTCCATATCCTACTCCTACTCTCCAACCATAACCAAATGCCAGAAATTCCATTCACTTCTGTCTTCCTAAACTCATCTGCAATTTTTTAAAAATCAAGGACTCACATTTACAAATTCTACTACAAGAAAACTATTTAGAAAAAGCCTAGTTTTGAGTCTACCATAATTTATCCTAAAAATACTCCAGCTTACCTTAAAGTCCTTCACCTTTTCCATTGTGATCAAGCGCCTTGATGTGTGACTGGAGAGCTTCTGCTCACAGTTGCTGATGAGTTTCAGGCAAGGGTGCCAGGGTACCATCTCTTCAGTGTATCTGAAGAAAGAATAGCTGACTGTTAAGAACACTCACACGTGCAGTTCATCCAGTGTGCAAAGAGGTCCTCCCATGAAATGAGATGCCATTTTATTCCATGTATGCTAACTGTCCATATAATCCACAAATAACCTACCTGTATTTTAACAGAAAAATATTTAATATAAATTATTAATTTTTTTTTTTTGCGGTACTGGGGATTGAACTCAGGGGCATTCTACCTCCAAGCTATATCCCCAGCCCTATTTTTTATTCTTTATTTTGAAACTGAGTCTTACTAAGTTGCGGAGTGGCTCACTAGGTAGCTGAGGCTGGCCGCAAACCCAGATCCTCCAGTCTCAGCCTCCCGATAAATTATTAAATTTAATATTAAATGGCTAATACTAATATTAAGTAACATTAAGTAAATATTAAATATTTAATATTAACCACATCCCCAAAAATGTGATTTATTTTTTCACCCCTTTTAGAGAAAGAGAGAACCCAAGTATGTATTACTGAAGAGTGACAAACAAAAGCCACAAAAATATGAGTGCACCCTAAAGGATCCACAAGAGCAGATAAAACAAACAGATACACTCTACAATAACCCCTTGACATTCACGAGGGACCAATTAGAAATTTTTGTGAATTTCCAAAATATAAAGTCCACTGTAGCATATACTCGCCCCATAAAATGAAGTGCCCCTGCAAAATTTTAATGACATCTTGAGACCTCTATTAAATGTGTAAGTAGAGGACTGACGTTATTTACACAATTATTCAAATAAACCATAACTAAGATAAACACTAAAGATTACATCAGTCTTCTGGTCACATTAACCAGAAAAAAGAACTGAAGCTGTGACAGTAAGTATGGAGACTAGGCTATGCAGCACATGTACCACATGATGGGAGATGACGCCAGACAGCAAGAAGGTCAGGTGCAGTAGTTAAGAACCTGAGCTGGACAGGTTGTTGGTATCAATCTGGGCAGAATAAACAGGTGACAAAGAGGAGACAGCTCTGAAGCAGAAATGTGGCATAATAGCAGGGAAGAGGTTCACTAGGAATGGGTACCTTTAGAATACTGGTTGTTTTTATTTTTCCTTTGCAAATCTTTATACCTTTCTGGGTAGTCTTTGCACAAATTTATTATATAGGTAATCTTAACACTGATCCAAAATGGGAAAGTACTGATTAAGAACCCAGATCTCCGCTAGCTGTTCTAATGTGTCAACACTGTCTTCGCCACTACTCTTACTGACCTTTCCAGGTCTCTCTGACCTTCAAGGAGCTCTCTCTCATTACCTCAAACAGATGGTTAGAACCTTCACCACCCACTTACCCAGTAACATTCATACTGCACTTCATAATCAGTGGGAAGAATTCTCTTGAAGTCATTCTCTGCCTCCTTCCTTAGAGCTTTTCAGTACGTAATGACCATTTCAGTTCTGCCTCATTTAATAATTCTTTAATGTTCATTACATAGTCAGAAATGTTGTACTTCTTATAAAATTAGTTAACATCAAATTTAGAATTTTCATGCAAAGCATTTATGAAGGAATACATTCTATACCATGGTAAGAATAAAATAAAAAGTGAAAAACAGAAGATACAGCTTTGACCTTAAGCTTGCAAATAGCAGGATTTGTGGATGCCTGAAATAGTATTTGTCAAACCTAGTCATGTACTTTTTTTAAAGGAAGAACCCTTTTATTTCGAAGTGGGTTTAAGAATTTTTATTAAAATGTCACTTAAATATGTATAAGCATAAAATATATATAAATCCCTTATACTTATATCCTTTATATAGCTATAAGACCAAAAATAAGTTTACAAATCAAATTCGAATGTATGAAACTTATATAATTTTAAATAACATTATGACATGAATAGTGCTAAACTTCTGAAACTAAGATGCTAGGATTTGGCTTAATAACACATGATATGTACATGCTTAATGATATTATAATTTAAGTAAGAAGAACATCATTTGAGCCAGGCATAGTATTGGTGAGACAGGACTGCAGGACAACAAAATAAATAATAAACTATAATCCAATGAATGATATAGGAAGCCATGACTCTGTGCTAATATTTTTAAATAATGATTTGTATGGCAGATTGAAGAAGTAAGTAAATTTTGAGCTAGAAAGCATCTTTCAAATCTAAAGATCCCGTGTTGTTCAAACATTTTATCTCATTATTAATGTATACATAACTTTGCTTATTACTTAACAGTTACTGAGTAATAAAACCCAAACCAGCAATGTTGAACATAAACAAAGCTTTAAATATATGCATAGCTTTTATTTTGGTCTTAGCTTTCAAAAAAGATCTGTTGTATTTAAAGTAGTCATAATAGGCAGTACAAATGAAAGCCTGCATTCTCTAATAAACGAATCATT
>PVLC010023904.1:0-25192 GCA_004027655.1 Graphiurus murinus | reverse complement strand
TTTTTTTTTTTTTTTTTTTTTTTTTTTTTTTGTGGTACTGGGGATGGAACCCAGGGGCATTCTACCTCCAAGCTACACCCCTAGTCCTATTTTTTATTCTTTTTATTTTGAAGCAGTGTCTCACTAAGTAGCTGAGGCTGGCCAAGATCCTGCGATCCTCCTATCTCAGGCTCCCAAGTACTGGGATTAGAAGCGTGCGCCACCACGCCCAGCTTATTTTAATGGGGAAGAAAATCGGTAGGTTTTTCCTTAGTAGTTAATTTTACTTCTATTATTTGTCAGTTGTTGCCTCAAGTTAAGGGCCTCTATGGTGATCTGCTATTAGACTTAGAACTTCTGCAGTCTTCTCTATAGATCATTTAATTTGTTATACCCTGAACTAGACTTAAAAAACTCCTTTGTCCATTCACTACATGAAGCAGGGAAACAGATTCTTGCTTGATACTAATTTGCCAAGCAGAATGAGTTGCTTTTACTCTAATGAGCTTACTTAAAGGAGTTAGGTGGCCCGGTGTAGGCGGTGGCGCACACTTGTAATCCCAGCATTTGGGAGGCTGAGACCGGAGGATCCGGGTTCATGGACAGCCTCAGCTATTTAGTGAGGCTCTCCGCAACTTAGAACCTGTTTCAAAATAAAGAATAAGAAATAGGACTTGGGGTATAGCTCAGAGGTAGAATGCCCCAGTACTGGGAAAAAAAAAAAAAAAAAAATGGAGTTAGGTGTAACTAATATCTTAAAATATACCTGTCGGGAAATCTTTGTACTGATTATAACTCATTTAAATCCTCACAGCATCTCTTGAGTAAATTACTATTTTTAATAATACATTGCAATATTGATATAATTGCTTAGACTTAAATAACCTATCTCTGAATGACGGACTTATGGGTGGCTTAAGCTGTATCTTACATATTTTATAGTAAAATTAGCATAATCAGAAACCTGAAATTGAGGTACACAAATACAAAAGCTAGAGTGGTCATGAAGTAACCTTTTTCAGAGGAATAAACTGTAATCCTACACAATTAAATAACTCACATGGAATTTACTGTTCTTGTTTCTCCTCTTTTTTTTTTTTATGGCTCCATTTTTCAAGATTTTTTTTTTTGTGTGTGTGCTGGGGATTGAATCCAGAAGCATTCTACCTCCAGGCTATACCCCCCGCCCAATTTTGTTTTTTATTTGGAAACAAGGTCTCACTAAATTGCTGAGAGTCTCACTAAGTTTCCAGGGCTGGCTTTGAACCTCATTTGGAATATTTTGAAACCAAATAAGACACTCTCAAATATAGCAGTTTAAGTGTACGAATTGGTTTGTCTTGAGGGAGTAATTTGTCAGTCTGTGTCAAGTCTTGAACTTTAGGGCTAAGTTCTTTATTCTTATAGGAATTTTAATAATTAAATAATAGAAAAGATTCAGCTTCTGGGATTTCTATTTTGTTTTTTATTTTGGTATTGGGGATTTAACCCAGAGATGTTTTACCTTTGAGCTCCACCCCCAGTCGTATTTTTTAATTTTTATTTTGAAACAGGGTCTCACTACGTGCTGAAGCTGTCCTTGAACCTGCAATCCTCCTGTCTCAGCCTCCCAAGTACCGGGATTACAAGCGTGTGCCACCACGCCCAGCTTTGCTGAGATCTTTAATATACAAAAAAAAAAAAAGTGAGGGAACCTAAGTGCTCAGTAATGGGAATTAAATTAGTAAAATGACATGTCTTTTTTTTTTTTTCAGTACTGGGATGGAACCCGGGGGCATTCTACCTCTGAGCTATACCCCCAGCCCTATTTTTTTTTATTCTTTATTTTGAAACAGGGTCTCACTAAGTTACAGAAGGCCTCACTAAGTAGCTGAGGCTGGCCACGAACCTGCGATCCTCCATTCTCAGCCTCCCAAGTACTGGAATTACAAGCATGGGCCACCGCACCCAGGTGACATGTCATTTTTATCATGAGTAAAAATGCAAGAGATGAACATGTAATGAAATGAGATGTTCACAACTATCTTACTATGAAAAAACTTAATATTTTGTAATATATGAAACCTATTTCCAGGCCTGTAAAAAAGTTTATCCTTAAAAAACTTATGTTACTTTTCTTTACCAAAGAAGCTTTAACTTTTGAGAGAGCGCAATCTTACTTTCCATGTGGCTTTGTAATCATAGGACAGTTACCTTAGAAATTGATTATCAAAGTACTTTCTAAAGGTAATTGACTATTCTTAGTTTTCTGTTTGTTTTTGTGGTACTGGGAATTGAACCCAGAGGAATTCTACCTGCAAGCTACACCCCTAGACCAATTTTATTTCTTATTTGGAAACAGGGTCTAACTAGGTTGCTGAGAGCCTCACTACTTGCTGAGGCTGTCCTCAAACCTACGATCCTCCTGTCTCAGCCTCCCAATACAGGAATCACAGACATATGCCACCACATCCAGCTGACTATTCTTAGTTTGAGTATTTGGTAGCAGATACTTAATTGTGTAGTGGGATTATCATATTTAAACTTTTCACTGAAACTTGAAAAAGATGGGAGTTGTTTTGTACTGGGACTTGAACCCAGGGGCATTCTACCTCCAAGTTATATATACCCCCAGCCCTATTTTTTATTTTTATTTTGAGACAGGGTCTCACTAGGTTGCTGAGAGTCTCACTACTTGGCAGAGTGTCATCGAACCTGTGATCCTCCTATCTCAGCCTCCCAAGTACTGGGGTTACAAATGTGTACCACCATACCCAGTTGAAAAAGATGTTTTACTAATATGAGAAAAGGGGAAAAGTTCTGCTTACTTGTAGGGGAGCATTATGCACTGTTTTTCTTTTTGCTCTTTAGGGTTCCATTTCTTGGATACCACTCTCTTTCAGTGATCCAATCTAGTTTATAGTGTCATGGGGGCAAACAGAAGTTGGCAGGAAGAACTTACAGTTTTTTTTCTTTTTGGTTATATTCAATTAGAACTACTTCCTTCTGAAGTGTGTTTATATATATATATATGTTGTTGTTGTTGTTTGTTTTGTTTTGTTTCCATTTGCTCAGGAGGGGATGTTGACTGGAGGCCTCTGAGTGGGAGACTGCTTGCTTTGTGTTTAAGCTGATGAAAAGGCCCTGGTTGGTGGTTGGTTTTTTTCTTTGCTTTTAAATCAATCCAGGTCTGATTATATCTTACAAAGTTTGAGCCTCTGGCTCAACTGAATTAATACTCCCATTATGAAATAGTCTTCAAAATATGAGAAGTAAAATATTATCAACACATGAATTATGTTTTGTTTCAGACCATGTCTCTCTTTCTTACAGATAGCACAACAATAGAAAAATTAAGAGCTATTTGTTTAGACCACGCCAAACTTGGAGAAAGCAGCCTTAGTCCATCTCTTGACTCACTTTTCTTTGGTCCTTCAGCCTCACAAGTGCTATACCTAACAGAGGTTGGTTTTTTATTTTTGAATTTATTCCGCGTTCTTTCAATTTAACCTTCTATATATGTTAATGTGAAGAACATGAATAGGACTGTAATGAGCTATTTTGGAAATGGTCAGGACTTTCTTAACAATGACAATAGGAAAGAAATATAAGTCATTATTTTTTAAGAAACCTTTTAATCCAGTCTTTTCCCTCCTTTGTTTTCTAGGTAGTCTATGCCTTGTTAATGCCTGCTGGTGCACCTCTGGCTGATGACTCCTCTGATTTTCAGTTTCACTTCTTGAAAAGTGGTGGTCTACCCCTTGTCCTGAGTATGCTAACTAGAAATAACTTCCTACCAAATGCAGATATGGAAACTCGAAGGGGTGCCTACCTCAATGCTCTTAAAATAGCAAAACTATTGTTAACTGCCATTGGCTATGGCCACGTTCGGGCTGTGGCAGAAGCTTGTCAGCCAGGTGTTGAAGGCGTGAATCCCATGACAGCGGTAATACAGACTTTTTAAAAATCTTTATAATACTAGGTAGTAAATTTTAAGGTTAAACTTCTCAGCAACTATTAAGTATAGAGTTCAGGGTTGACTCAAAATGTTTAAACTTCTTTTACGTACCTTTTTTTTTTTTTGCGATACTAGGGATTGAACTCAGGGGCGTTCTACCTCCGAGCTATTTTTTATTCTTTATTTCGAAACCAGGTCTCACTAAGTTGCGGAGTGCCTCACTAGGTAGCTGAGGCTGGCCGCGAACCCTGATCCTCCGGTCTCAGCCTCCCGAATGCTGGGATTACAAGCGTGCGCCACCATGCCCGGCTATTTTACGTACCTTTTTAAAGAAGTTTTCCTCTGTTTGGCTGTATTTTTATTAAAAGTACCAATGTGCTAGCCGGGCGTGGTGGCACATGCTTGTAATCCCAGTACTTAGGAGGCTGAGACAGGAAGATTGCAGGTTCACGGCCAGCCTTAGCTACTAAGTGAGGCACTCTGCAACTTAGACCCTGTTTCAATATAAAGAATAAAAAAATAGGATGGGGGGGTGTAGTTCGGAGGTAGAATGCCCCTGGGGTCAATCCCTAGTACCCCCCCCCCCAAAAAAAAGTGCCAATGTAGCCAGTTGTGGCACATGCCGGTAATCCCAGTACTTGGGAAGCCAAGACAGGAAAATCACAGGCTTAAGGCTAGCCTCAGCAATTTAGTGAGACCCTGTTTCAAAAGAAAAAAGGCAGAGGGTGTAGCTCAGTGGTAGACTTATCTCCTGGGTTCAATCCCCAGTACCATACATATTACACACAAAGAAGAGTGCTAGTATTCTTCACTGATTGTACTAATTTAAAAAGATAGTTCCTCTCAAGTAATTTAAATACTGCTTGACTTTCAATTATTTTAAGTCTAACAAAAGCTCCATATGAATCTCTTAAAAACTTGTGTCTAGCAGATAAAGACAGTTGGTAGCCAGGTGTGGGAACACAAGCCTGTAATCTCTGTACTTAGGAGGCTGAGATAGGATTTCAGGTTCATGGCCAGCCTCAGCTACTTAGTGAGGCCCTCTGCAACTTGTGAGACTCTGTTTCAAAACAAAAAATAAAAAGGGATGGGGGTGTAGCTTGGAGGTAGAACACCCCTGGGTTCAATCCCCAGTACCACAGAATATAACAAAGACACAGGTGATAATAAGAATTGTAATTTAGTTAGCCTGTTGCCAGCATCCCTTCTCACTGTGATCAGCTTAACCTCCATTTCTGAGCTTACTCCAACCCTGTTTTTGCCTTGATGGCATACTTGACCTATGTCACTAAAAGTTCTCAAGACATGCCAGAATTTGGTACCTACTTAGAGTCAAACTATGCACTTAATTATAAGAGAAGTTTTAGTTCATTTATATACATCATAAGTGATAATTTTACTAAGTTACTAATGGGAAATAAAAAGTTTCAGATAAGCCAGGTGTGGTGCCACATGCTTGTAATTCTAGTACTTGGGAGGCTGAGACAGGAGGATTGCAGGTTCAAGGCCAGCCTCAGCTACTTAGTGAGGCCTTCTGCAACTTTTTTCAAAATAGAGAATAAAAAATAGGGCTGGGAGCTGGGCGTGCTGGTGCGTGCTTGTAATCCCAGTATTTGGGAGGCTGAGACAGGAGGATTGCAGGTTCAAGGCCAGCCTTAGGTACTTAATGAGGCCCCCTGCAACTTACTGAGACCCTTTTACAAAATAAAGAATAAAAAATAGGGCTGGGAGGTAGAATGCCCCTGGGTTCAATCCCCAGTTCCACCAAAAAAAAAAAAAAAAAAAAAAAGTTTCAGATATAGAGATTTTCTTATTTAGAAATAAGAAATTTCTTATTTAGAAATGACTAAGCCTGGCATTTTGGCACATACCTGCAATCGTGGTACTTAGGAGGCTGAGACAGGAGGATCTCAGGTTTGAGGACAGCCTCAGCAACCTAGCAAGACCTTGTTTCAAAACAAAAAGGGGGGACTGAGGTGTAGCTCAGAGGTAGAGTGTCCCTGGGTTCAATCCCCAGTACCAAAAAGAAATTATGTCTCCATTGGGGAAAGTTTTAATGTTAATAATTATGATAATATCACACATAGTTGTTTTTGGTTTGTTGTTGGGGTTTTTTGGTATTGGGGATTGAACCCAGAGGCATTCTACTTCCAAGCTACTCCCCCAGCCTGATTTTATTTCTTATTTGGAAACAAGGTCTCACTAGGTTTCTGAGAGCCTTACTACATTGCCAAGGCTGGCTTTGAACCTGCGATCCTCCTGTCTCTGCCCCTCAAGCTGGGATTACAAGCGTGCACTACCATGCCTGGCTTCATGGTTGAGATATGGTAATACTGTGGTTGTATTTGAAAGGAAGAGCCTTTATATTTCTGGAATAATTGTTGAAATTATGTGATGCCTGGGATTTGCCTGAAAACAATCCTGAGATGGGGGAGGGGACAGAAAGTTAAAGGGAGTACACAGTTTTGGTCCATTAAAGTAGTTCTTACTGTTTTTTTTTTTTTTTTTAAACACATTTTCAAGCCGGGCGTGGTGGCGCACGCTTGTAATCCCAGCATTCGGGAGGCTGAGACCGGAGGATCCGGGTTCGCGGCCAGCCTCAGCTACCTAGTGAGGCACTCCGCAACTTAGTGAGACCCGGTTTCAAAATAAAGAATAAAAAATAGGGCTGGGGGTAGAGCTCGGAGGTAGAATGCCCCTGAGTTCAATCCCCAATACCGCAAAAAAAAAACCAAAAAAACAAAAAAAAAAACACATTTTCATTAGAACAGAAGTAGGTTTTTCTCATGATCCCTGACACAGGTGCTTAATGAAGTGCACAAAAAACAATCACAGACTTCCCTTTTTACCTTTTCTGCCTCTGTTCTTGAGTTCACAGTCAGTAGAGAGCTAACTGCAAAATTAGGTATATAGGAATATCTCAAATGATGTAGAAATATTTACAATTCATAGAGATAGAACCCAAAGACAATTCAAATTGCCTGGTTAACCTTAAAATTAACCTGTTGTTTCTCATGGAGTTAAAACCTTGGTTATACTATTTAAAAAAAACCACTGCTATCTTGTTTTGATATTCCTGGATTTTTCTCCTTCTAAAAGCATAATTTGATGGCAGTGGGGAATGTATGCAGGGCCTGGCCCGGGTCTCATATATATATATATATAAAAGATGTGTAATATTTCACTATATAAGGTTGGACCCAGTCTGTTCAGTTTATCATTTATCCCATGCACGTTAAGCTGAGCCCAATTGTAAAGACACAAATTGGATTGGACTAGAATGGGGGTGTGCAGAAAGGCACATGGGACTTAAAAGCTCAAGAGAGACAGCCTACACCTTGTTGGCAATGTGAAGTACTTTTTGTATAAGTTGCCACAAGTTGTACAGTGTATATATGGAAGGAAGCCACTTTGCAATAATCATGAATTGAGGTGCAAATGATTGGATCTGATTATTTACAAATTATTTACTCAAAATAACTTTTTCCAGGTCAACCAGGTTACTCATGATCAAGCAGTGGTGCTACAAAGTGCCCTTCAGAGCATTCCTAACCCATCATCTGAGTGCATGCTTAGGAATGTGTCAGTTCGTCTTGCCCAGCAGATATCTGATGAGGTTAGTATTATAAGGGTTATATGAGGTTTTTATATATAAATATAATTTTTGTGTTACATTTGTAAGGGTTACTTATTATAAGCACAACTTTAATTTCTTGTCCTACTCATTTTACTCACTATCTCAGCCTAGATAAAGTTCTCTTAACATCAATCTTTTCTATTATTAATATTACTACTTTAGCATCCTTCTAAAATGCAGAGTTCAGTGAATTTTGACAAATACACACTTGAAACCACTGCACAGAAATTTGTGTGGGGACTACAGGTTTAGGGTACTAGGGATCAAACTGTGGGCCTCACACCTGCAGCCTTAAGACATGGAATATTTCTATCAATCCTTCCATATGCCCCTTTGCAGTTCATTCTTCTTTCCAGCTCTGTTCCCTCTGATCTTTTTATACCTGTAGAGGAGTTTTATTTTCTAGAATTTTTGCTAAGAATCATGCCTTTGATAATTATGTATGCTGTGTATATGCGCAATTCATTCCTTATTGTTGCTTAATAGTTTCCCATTATGAATATTCCACATTTTGTTTCTCCGTACACCAGAATTGGTTTTCCTTTGGGTTGTGAATAAAGCTGCTGTGGATGTTCTGAACATGTGTTTGTGTGAATGTAGGGTTTCATTTCCCTTGGATATGAACGGAGAGTGGAATGGTTGTCATCTTTGTAGTCTTCTTAAGATTGTGACAAAAGCAGTGCAGAGCCTAGGTACCTATATGAGAAGCACATTTCATGATACTGATGTTTAAGCAAAAAGTGGGATGAAGGCAACTTGAGATCCTAAAGTCAAGGATACTACTTCATATGGCAACTCCTAATTCCTTTGTAAAGAGAAATATTTTTGTTTTTCTGATAACTACTCCATTTCAATATTCTATCAATAATTTTTAACTACTCACTATCTTGGCAGGCTTCAAGATATATGCCGGATATTTGTGTAATCAGAGCTATACAAAAAATTATCTGGGCATCAGGATGTGGGGCATTACAGCTCGTATTTAGCCCAAATGAAGAAATCACTAAAATTTATGAGAAGGTAAGAATTGTGATGAAAACATTTCTTTGAAATAAATATTGCTAATTGTGTATGTGGTTAAATTTGTATTATGTTGACTATCTTTAAAAATGTAATCACTTGCATCTTCATGGATGGAAACTAACTGGTAGATGTTACTGAAAATTTAGTAAAATTTTGCTTTGAAAATACTTGACAATCCTGCCATCAGGCTGCTTTTTCAGTGAAACTGTTTATCTGCTTACTACCACAGTCAGATAAAATTGTCTCGTTGAATTTATTTCCTCCCGTTCTCTTCATTTGCCTTTTGTCATTTTTCAATTCTGTATAAATTACGGTTTAGTAAACTATCAATTATGATACTATGGCATTCAACTATTTGTATTCGATTTTTTTTTTCCTTTTTCCAGTACTTGGGATTGAACCCAGGGGCACTCCACCACTGAGGTATATACACCCAGCCTTTTTATCTTATTTTAAGACAGGGACTTGGTAAGTTGCTGAAGCTGACCTCAAAATTGTGATCTTCCTCCTTCAGCCTCCCAAATAGCTCAGGTTACAAGCATGTTCCATCACACACTGCTTGATTCTCTTAAAGCAATCAAAAGTAGGGACCGAATCAGCCAGTTAGGTATCATCCTTGGCCTTCTGTTAAACATATCAGTTACAGAAGAAAGCTCTTCTTGACTTTATTTTCTGTCATATGTACGTAATCCTAATAGGTAGTCACAGCTGTGTATTTCGGGGAGAAAGACTTGTTTGGACTTTTCAGGCTCGGTAGAGTTTCCCTTTCATAACCAACATAACCCTCATTGTCCTCATTACTTTATTGATGTCTCATAGTATCTGTTACAATCCTGAGTATTCAGCAAATAATGCAATGTCTATTCTATTTCAGGCATGTACTATAGTATTGCTTTTTAATGAATAAAGTCACATAAGCATAATTTAGGCTATAAAAATCTTTCAAAACTTTGCTCAACAGTTGTTCAAGACAATTGACTTTGAATAAAATGTCACAGTAGACAAAGCTAGATAATGTAACTTGTCAAAAGTACCTAACTAGCCGGGCGTGGTGGCGCATGCTTGTAATCCCAGCAATCGGGAGGCTGAGACCGGAGGATCCGGGTTCGCGGCCAGCCTCAGCTATCTAGTGAGGCACTCTGCAACTTAGTGAGACTCGGTTTCAAAATAAAGAATAAAAAAAAATAGGGCTGGGGGTATAGCTCGGAGGTAGAATGCCCCTGAGTTCAATCACCAGTATCGCAAAAAAAAAAAAAAAAAAGAAATAAAAAAGTACCTAACTGCTGTAATAGAGTGGTTCTTGAGAAGGGAATAGTTGTTGGTACAGAAATACACAACTCATGCGAGCCAAGTGACACACCATAATCTCAATACTTGGGAGGCTGAGACAGGATTGCAGGTTCGAGGCCTGCTTCACTAACTTAGTGAGACCTTATTTCAGAATCAAAAATAGCTCAGAGGTAGAATTCCTTGGGTTCAATCCCTAGCACCAAAGACAAAATTAAAGAAATGGTGGTTTACTCCTTCTCTAGTGATTTTGTACTTTCTGATGAGGATTGGTTCTCACTTGTAAATAAATAGCATAAAAGGAAAAAGAAATACACAACTCAAAAGGTCATTAGGAGCCTAAAGGACAAAGAATTAAATGGTAAATGGAGTGTGTTTCTTCAGCCCTTTTGGGGACAGAAAACTACTAGAGTTAGACTTCATTTTCTATTATAGTTTCCAGACTATTCCAAGGAGCCTAAAGATTTGCAGGTAAGGAGACTGAGGCCATGTGGTTTAAGCAAGTAGGTTAAGTTGTAAGTAGTAACTTGGCATCTCATAAAATTTTTCTTAAGTGCTTCTCTAGGTAATTTTCCCATTATAATTTTACAGACCAATGCAGGCAATGAGCCAGACTTGGAAGATGAGCAAGTTTGCTGTGAAGCATTGGAAGTGATGACATTATGTTTTGCCTTGATTCCGACGGCCTTAGATGCTCTCAGTAAAGAGAAGGCTTGGCAGACTTTCATTATTGACTTACTATTGCATTGTCACAGCAAGTAAGTATCTTTTCTTAATTTTATGAAACTTTATTTTTACATAAACAGAAATGAATTAATTTATGTTGCCACACTATATATCATAAATCCAGTTGTCTCTATAGCACTTTGGTGTTGGAAAAGTTTATGTAACAGGGTATTTGCTTAACTATTTGATTTTAGTCTCTCCAAACTGCCAACATGAATTCTCAAAGTACTGATTAATTTTTCTGCTTGTAGAATTCAGTGTCACCTATGAGGTATATGTATTAACCCACTTTTTAAAAATCTGAACTAGAATATTTACATGGGATATTGGTTCCCTATCTTGGATGCCTAGTTTTCTTAATTTGATGTGAAATTCATGAGACAGTGTTACTATAGGAATTTTGCATTTTACACTGGGATAAAGATCACATTAGCTCCCATTTTCCTTTGAAGAGACAGCAACAGTAATTTTGTTGCAAGCTTTTTTTTTTTTTTTTTAATGTAAGGCAGTCAGATTTGTTGAAACTATTTGTTCCCTCCATTTTATGTCAATCTATTCCTGACCTTCATATGTTAAGGTAACGTTTTAAACTCTTAATTAGTGTCAAGATTATATGTAATTAATCTGTCACATTTTGTGAAAAAGCAGAAAATGTTCACTATGTTATTCTGTCAGATGCCATTCAGCAATGACAAAATGAACTGATGAAAGGTTAGTGTAAAGTCAAAATAAGCAATTTGCTGAAATGAAGTCTAGTGATGAATAAAGCTTAAAAATGTACATGCTATAATGATATAGTTTCAATCTTCTCACTCCTGAGAGGGGTTCTAAAGTGATAGTAGCATCTTGAATGGGGGAATGTTTACTATTTTTAAAAGTTTCGTGAGCCAGGCATGGTGGCACACACCTTTGATCCCAATACTTGGGAGGCTGAGACAGGAGGATCGCAGGTCAAGACCAACCTCGGCAACATAGACTCTCAGCAACCTAATGAGACCCTATTTAAGAATAAAAAATGAAAATGGATGGGAGTGTAGCTTAATGGTAGAATGCCCCTAGGTTCCATCCACAGAACCACAGAAAACTGAAAAAATAAGTTGCTTTAAGCTGGGCATTGGTGGTGCACACCTGTAATCCCAGCAATTTGGGAAGCTGAGATGGGAGAGTTGCAAGTTCGAGACCAGCCTGACAAATTAGCAAGACTCTTGTTTCAAAATGAAATTTTTAAAAAGGCGGGGGTGTGACCAGCTGGTGCACCCTGGAAATGATCTCAAGTATCACCAAAGAAAGAAAAAAATAGAATCCTTGAGTAATTTCCTTGAAGACATTTAGTTTGGCCCTTTGGGAAACTCGTTTCACAGGATCTTCATAAATCTGGGTGGGAGGAAGACTTACTATTCCTTGAGAAGACTTTTATCATGCTTAGACAGCTCTCTACATTGAAAAAGATAAATGATTTGAATAAGTATAGCTCCATTTAATATTGCATTTGGGTGGGAGTGGTAAGGAGGAAAGATGATCAGTCAGTAGTTTTTGTTTCTGTTTTTTCTTCAGTACTGGGGATTGAACCCCGGGACATTCTACCTTCAAGCTATACCCCCAGCCCTATTTTTTATTCTTTATTTTGAAACAGGGTCTCACTAAGTTGCGGAGGGCCTCACTAAGTAACTGAGGCTGTCCACGAGCCTGCGATCCTCCTGTCTCAGCCTCCCAGGTACTGGGATTATAAGTGTGCACCACCATGCCCGGCTAGCAAGTAGTTTTAATGAAGTCAAAACAGGAGATAGCAAATTTCTTACTCTGTGCTGATGGGGTTTTTTAATCCTTAAATTAGCATGTTTTCTTTTTTTTTTTTTTTTTTTTTTTCAGTACTGGAGATTGAACTCAGGGGCATTCTACCTCCGAGCTATACCCCCAGCCCTATTTTTTATTCTTTATTTTGAAACAGGGTCTCACTAAGTTGCGGAGTGCCTCACTAGGTAGCTGAGGCTGACCTCGAACCCGGATCCTCTGGTCTCAGCCTCCCAATGCTGGGATTACAAGCATGCGCCACCATGCCCAGCTAATTAGCATGTTTTCATCTCTCAGACTTAACAGATTTTCTACCCTCCATCATTTATAAAAATTTCTCTAGCTGGGCGTGGTGGTGTACACTTGTAATTCCAGTACTTGGGAGGCCAAGACTGGAGGATTGCAGGTTCAGATCCAGCCTCAGCAACTTAGCAAGGCCCTCAGCAACCTCATGAGACCTTGTTTTGAAGTAAGAAAGTCATGCCTCTGGGTTCAACTCCAGTCCCCCCCCCCCCGCCCAAATCTCTCTTTAGGGGCTGGAGATACAGCTCAGTTGGGTAGATTGCTTGCCTAACATGTGCAAAACCTAGGTTCTATCCCCGGTACCACCAAAACAACCCCTTATATGATTTAGAACCATTTCACCCTTCTGTTTCCTGAAATGTGCCCATAATGAGGAAAAGTACTGTAGAAAAGCATGTAATCTCATTACATCTCTCTCTTTGTCTGTAGTAATAAAGTATTCTAAGGAAATTTTTCTCTAGTACAAGCTTAGTATCCCTTATCTGGAACGTTAGGGACTAGCATTTCAGATTTTGAAGTTTTTCAGATTCTGGGGTATTTGCATAGACTTTAGAGAGTCCGTAATCCAAAAATCTTAAATGCTCCAGAATTTTGAAGCACAGAATAAAGTTGACGTTATTTTTTATTCTAGATTTGGACTACATTTCATTCCATTGAATAGAATGTGTTTTCAAAAATCTTTTTTTTTTTTTTTTTTTTTTTTTTTTTTTGCGGTACTGGGGATTGAACTCAGGGGCATTCTACCTCCGAGATATACCCTCAGCCCTATTTTTTATTCTTTATTTTGAAACCGAGTCTCACTAAGTTCCGGAGTGCCTCACTAGGTAGCTGAGGCTAGCCGTGAACCCGGATCCTCCGGTCTCAGCCTCCCGAATGCTGGGATTACAAGCGTGCGCCACCACACCTGGCTTGTTTTCAAAAATCTTAAATGACTATGTTTCATTCCATTAAATAGAATAAGTGTTTTCAAAAATCAAACTTTAAGTACCTACTGTAGATATAGAATACCCTATTTCCAGCTCATAAAAATTTGACAGCAAACCTGACCTGAACATTACATTCTTGGCATTAACTATAAAATTTGCATTCCGGAACACATCTGCCATCAAGGATTACAGGGCCTGTGAACCTACATACATAAATTTGTCCTCAGGTGGGGTTTATACTTGAATAATCATACTACTAACCAGCTTGGCTGTTTACAAAGCATTTCTCACTTGATCCGTATAGCAATTCAAAGGTAGACTTTGGGGAGGGCATGTAGCTAAGTTGTATAGCATTTGCTTAGCATGCACAAGGTCCCCTGGCTTCAATCCCCAGCACCAGGAGAAAAGTATATTTTGCTGATTGGAGGGACTAAGGCTGTTGAAATGATTGACATTACTAAATGTCAAAACTAAGTCTCAAACAAGGTTTTCTACTTGTTGAATTCTGAGTGGTTTCTGCCACGCAATTTGTGGGTATAATTATAATCCGCCGACAATATCTGAGTCCTTACTATGTGTTTGGCAATTAAAATCCAAAGTCAGCATAAGGAACTTTGGGATAGAATTTGGTGCCATAAAAGGGAATTATAGGAGGAATAGGTTATTTTTACCTGAAAGGAGCCCAGATTAAAGGGTTTTTGCAGGATAAAGCATACCAGGTCGTGTTTAAATGGGATTTATATGTGCATAAAAATGGAAAACTGGAGGTTGAGAGTATAGCTCAGGGGTAGAGTACTTGCTTAGCATGCATGAGGCCTTGGATTCAACCCCTAGCACTGAAGAAAAAAGAATAAAAGGAAGATGGGCATAGCCTGTGTTTTCCTTCTCTCTCACCCTCCTGGTTATTTTGCTTTTACTTCATATGTCTTTCAACTCTATATACTTTCTTTCCTCATGTCGAACTACTTCTCACCCTGACTAACCCAACAGCTCCCCTTGCTGGACAATAGCAGTACCTTTGATCTCCCTGCCGCTGGTTTACACCCCTTAAACTGTGAACCCTGCAGAGTGATCTCCACGAAGTACAACTGTGTTCCTTTCCTGCTTAAAATCTTTTCAGATCCAAACATTTAAATTTGGCTTATAAGCACACCAGTTTGTCCCGTTTCTACTCACTTACAAATTGCAACTTAAATGCCACATTTTCCAGTAACTTTTATCCGTAGACTAGGAAGGCTTCCCAGACCTCTGTTCTTATTAAAAGGTCTGCTTTCCCATTATAATACAGATGCTTATTCAGAAGATCCTGTTGTGCCTCTTCCACATGTCAGACATTGTTCTAGGTGCCAGGAACTCTGGCGTCAGCAAAGCCCCTACCCTGAAAGGGCTTACTTTTAAGGGTGACAGACTACCATCGTGTAGACAAATAGTATTCATACATTGGGTAACTAGTTCTTGAGCACCTACTCTATGCCAGACATTCTTCTGGGTTCCAGAGGTATGGTATTAATGATACCTCTGCCCCTTTGGAACATAGATCTGTGAAGTATATAATAACACCCCGCCCCCGCCGCCGGGTGTGGTGGCGCACACTTGTAATCCTAGCATTTGGGAGGCTGACTGAAGGATCTGGGTTCGCAGCCAGCCTCAGCTGCTTAGTGAGGCCCTCCGCAACTTAGTGAGACCCTGTTTCAAAATAAAGAATAAAAAAAAATAGGGCTGGGGCTGTAGCTCGGAGGTAGAATGCCCCCAGGTTCCATCCCCAGTACCGCAAACCCTCCCCCCAAGATGTATAATGCTCAGGAAAAATTCCCAGTACTAAGAGAGAGAGCCCCCCCCCAAAATAGATTATCATAAAGGAAATATTGTGTAATATGGTGGCTCTCAATCCTTAGTGCACATCAGAGTCACCTGAAGGGTTTAACACATCAGGTCTCACCACCCCCAGTATTTCTGATGCAGGAGGTCTGGGATGGGTCCTGAAAATTGGCAAGTCTAACAAGTTCTGAAATGATCCTTGTGTTGCTGACCTGGAGACTGTGCTTTTGGAATGACTTCAGGATGGAAGGAACGTCTGCAGCAATAGTCTAAGTGAAATTAAAACAATTCCCACAGAACTGTTACTCCAAAGCACAGTTGAAGGAAAATTCTGTGGAAAGCTTGCTGTTGAGCATTTTATATCTGGAGGAGCAATTCCAGCCTGTTCTGAGACAGGGATGTTAGAAGACAGCTCTCGGACTGTTAGCAGCAATTTGGGATTATAGTCCTAGACACATGACAGCCTGAGTTCATCTGCTGTGTATTGCTGATGAGAGTGCTTAACTGGAGTTACCTTGTATAGTGACTGTTTATTTATCCCCGCTCGAAAGAGAGAACAATGTAAGCTTTTTTAATTTTTTTGAGAATAACGTGTTGAATGTGAAATATTTCTATTTCAGAACTGTTCGTCAGGTGGCACAGGAGCAGTTCTTTTTAATGTGCACCAGGTGTTGCATGGGACACAGGCCTCTACTTTTCTTCATTACTCTGCTCTTTACCGTTTTGGGGGTGAGACATTTTTTAATATGCTTACCATTGTGGTTCATTCTTTCAACAAGGACATTCAGGAATGTGTAGTTTTAGCTTATATTCAAGTTAGGTCAGTCTATATTTAATAAATAAAATATGAGGAATTTCCCTATTTTAGTAATCTACTATAGTCAACTCTTAGTTTTTAAAAATTGGATTCTAAGTATGGACATGTAAATTCATATTGATACACTTTTTTGTTTTCAGAGCACAGCTAGAGAGAGAGCTAAACATTCAGGCGACTACTTCACTCTCTTAAGGCACCTTCTTAATTATGCTTACAACAGTAATATTAATGTACCCAATGCTGAAGTTCTTCTCAATAATGAAATTGATTGGCTTAAAAGAATTAGGGTAAGTTGCCATTGGTAATGTTTGTTATTGTTTTTAAAAAGTGACTTATTAAGAGAGTTCTATAAGGTTTATAAGCCAGGTGTGATGACATACACTTGTAATATCAGTACTTGGGAGTCTTATACAAGAAGATTGAAGATTTGAAACCAGCCTCAGCAACTTAGCAAGGGCCTGCTTCAAAATAAAA
Organism: Graphiurus murinus; assembly: GCA_004027655.1. NCBI lineage: Eukaryota > Metazoa > Chordata > Mammalia > Rodentia > Gliridae > Graphiurus > Graphiurus murinus. Next base: position 8,474 of record PVLC010023904.1, on the reverse strand, counting down.
GCTGGGCGTGGTGGTGCATGCTTGTAATCCCAGTACTTGGGGACCTGAAACTGGAGGATCGCAGGTTCATGACCAGCCTCAGCTACTTAGTGAAGCCCTCTGCAATTTAATTAGACCCTGTTTCAAAATATAGAATAAACAAATAGGGCTGTGGGTGTAGTATGGGGTAGAATGCCCCTGGGTTCAATCCCCAGTAGCACAAAAAAATAAGTTAAAAAATTAAAAGAGGGGACGGAGCTGGAGGTATAACTCACAGGTAGAATGATCCTTTGGTTCATTCCCCAGTACTCCCCACCCCCACCGCCGCCAAAATAAAAGAGAAGCTGGGCGTGGTGGTACATGCCTGTAGTCCCAGTATTCAGGAGGCTGAGACCGAAGGATCCCAGGTTTAAAGCTAGCCTCAGCAACCTAGTCGTGAGACTCTCTGTTTCAAAATAAGGGACTTGGAGGTATACTTCAAAAGTAGAGTACCCTTATTGGGTTCTTGAATTCCCAGTACCAAAAAAGAGAGGATTTATAGTTAGTAACTCATGATTCGCAGAATGTGAATGCATAACTACTTATACAAAATGTTTACCAGAGACTTGGAGTAATGATCATCTCCTTCCATTTTCATTCTTTGTGTCTTTTTTTACAAATTCTTTTTTAAAAAGTATTCTTGAATTGTTTTTACCAAAAATGAGTCTGATAGCAGGGCATGGCGGTGCATGCTTGTAATCCCAGTACTTGGGAGGCTGAGGCCAGGAGGATTGCAGGTTTGCTGCCAGCCTCAGCTACTTAGTGAGGCCCTCCACAACTTAGACCCTGTTTCAAATATAAAAATAAAAGATGGGGCTACGGATGTAGCTCAGAGGTAGAATGGCCCTGGGTTCAATCCCCATTCACACACACACACACAGTCTGATAAACTATCACTTTTTTCTTTTTTGGCGGTACTGGGGATTGAACCCAGGGACAGTCTGCCTCCAAGCTACACCCCCAGCCATATTTTTTATTCATTTTTTGAAACAGGGTCTCATAGCCGGGCGTGGTGGCGCATGCTTGTAATCCCAGCATTTGGGAGGCTGAGACCGGAGGATCCGGGTTCGCGGCCAGCCTCAGCTACCTAGTGAGGCATTCTGCAACTTAGTGAGACTCGGTTTCAAAATAAAGAATAAAAAGTAGGGCTGGGGGTGTAGCTTGGAGGTAGAATGCCCCTGAGTTCAATCCCCAGTACCGCAAAAAAAAAAAAAAGAAACAGGGTCTCACAAAGTTGCAGAGGACCTCACTAAGTAGTTGAGGCTGGCTGCGAACCCAGATCCTCCAGTCTCAGCCTCCCAAGTACTGGGATTACAAGCGTGCGCCACCACACCTGGTTAAACTATCACTTTTTTTGCAGTACTGGGGATTGAACTCAGGCGTTCTATCTCCGAGCTATACTCCCAACCCTATTTTTTTATTCTTGTTTTTGTTTTTTTGTGTTTTTTGTAGTATTGGGGATTGAACTCAGGGGCATTCTACCTCCGAGCTACACCTCCAGCCCTATTTTTTATTCTTTATTTTGAAACCGAGTCTTACTAAGTTACGGAGTGCCTCACTAGGTAGCTGAGGCTGGCCACGAACCCAGATCCTCCGGTCCCAGCCTCCTGAATGCTGGGATTACAAGCATGCACCACCACGCCCGGCTTTATTCTTTATTTTTTTTTTATTTTATTTTTTTTGCGGTGCTGGGGATTGAACTCAGGGGCGTTCTACCTCCAAGCTACACCCCCAGCCCTATTTTTTATTCTTTATTTTGAAACCGGGTCTCACTAAGTTGTGGAGTGCCTCACTAGGTAGCTGAGGCTGGGTGCGAACCCGGATCCTCCGGTCTCAGCCTCCCAAATGCTGGGATTACAAGCGTGTGCCACCACGCCTGGCACTAAACTATCACTTTTGACTAAAACTCTTAGACACAATTGTATGAGAATTTGTTTCTGATGACATTTAAAGTATTAACCTTCAGATTAAGCATTTCTTCTAGTAGTTTGTAAAGCCTATTTCTAGAAAGTTCTGAAGCTAAGTTAAACTTGCTTGACTGGAAAGATGTAGGGAAATTATTATTTCATGTTCCTCTAGCTGTGTATTGTTCTGGCTCTTCGTTTACTCTTTACCTCCTTTTCATAACTTAGGCATTTCTTTTTTTTTTTTTTCCCCCCCATTGGCAGGATGATGTTAAAAGAACAGGTGAAACAGGTGTTGAAGAGACCATCTTGGAAGGTCACCTTGGGGTAACCAAAGAGCTACTGGCCTTTCAAACGCCTGAGAAGAAGTTTCACATTGGTTGTGAAAAAGGAGGTGCTAATCTTATTAAAGTAAGCTTGTTTTTTTTTTTTTTTTGCAGTACGGGGAATTGAACTCAGGGGCATTCTACCTCTGAGCTATAACTCCAGGCCTATTTTTTTTTATTCTTTATTTTGAAACAGGGTCTCACTAAGTTGTGGAGTACCTCACTAGGTAGCTGAGGCTGGCCGCAAACCTGGATCCTCCAGTCTCAGCCTCCCAAATGCTGGGATTACATGTGTGTGCCATCACGCCCAGCTCAGCTTGTTATTCTTGATCCTAAACTAGATACCTTACCTTTCTAAATGCTTCATCATCAAATCTGTCAGATTGATAGTATGCCTTTATTGTATTTTCTTAACTTTTTATACTTAAGAATCTTTTAGAGCCAGGCATGGTGGCACATGCTTATATTATAATCTCAGTTCTTGGGAGGCTGAGACAGGATTGTAGGTTCATGGCCAGCCTCAGCTACTTAGGCCCCCCGCAGCTTAGACCCTGTTTCAAAATAAAAAATTTAAAAAATAGAGCTGGGGATGTAGCTCAGATGGAGAATGTCCCTCTGTTCAATCCCTAATACTGCAAAAAGGAAAAAAAGAATCTTTTATCAATCTTTTATCAAGTTTTTAAAATATATCCATGCCTTGCATTATTCAAAGGGTATTTCCAAATGTATATAAATAAAATTTATAAGCCAGGCATGGTGGCACACATCTGTGTAATCCCAGTACTTGGGAGGCTGAGACAGAAGGACCACAGGTTCGAGGCAGCCTCAGCAAGTAGACTCATCAACCTAGTGAGATCCTTTTTCAAACTAAAAATAGGGCTTGGGGGGGGGGGAATAAAATTTCTGTAAAGCAAATGAGTGTTGTTTGACTTTTCTCTTATGAAAATCTAAATTTTTCAGCCAGGCGCAATGACGTAAGCCTGTAATCTCAGGATTTGGGAGGATCGATCACAGTTTTAAGGCCAACCTCAGCAATTTAGCAAGACCCTGTTTCAAAAAAAAAAATAATACCACTAAGCCAAGCCAAACATGAGAAAGAAGGAAGGGAGAAGGAATAGGGTGGGAATTGGGGAAGGGTTAAATGAGTGCCATGTTACCGGGCATGGTGGTGCACGCTTGTAATCCCAGCATTTGGGAGGCTGAGACCAGAGGATCCGGGTTCGCGGCCAGCCTCAGCTACCTAGTGAGGCACTCTGCAACTTAGACTCAGTTTCAAAATAAAGAATAAAAAAAATATGGCTGGGGGTATAGCTCGGAGGTAGAATGCCCCTGAGTTCAATCCCCAGTACCGTAAAAAAAAAAAAAAAATGAGTGCCATGTACATGTATGCCTCTACCAGCTTGTACCTCGTTGAGATGTATGATTTCGCCGGGCGTGGTGGCACACGCTTGTAATCCCAGTACTTGGGAGACTGAGACTAGAGGATCCAGGTTCGCAGCCAGCCTCGGCTACTTAGTGAGGTCCTCTGCAAGTTAGTGAGACCCTGTTTCAAAATAAAGAATTCAAAAATCAAGCTGAGGGTGTTGCTCAGGGGTAGAAGGCACCTGGGTTCCATCCTCAATACCACAAAAAAAAAAGTATGATTACAGTGCACCAATAAAAAATAAATAAAACAGGGCTGGGAGTGTAACTCAGAGGCAGAACTTCCCTGAGCTTAATCCCCAACACAAAAATCTGAATGATTCATTTCACCCAGCTATTTAAATGAACCAAGCCTCTTTTTTGTAAGACTACATTATATATCATGTTTCTTTAATGAGTTTCTTGTATATGGTAACTCAAATGAAAAGTATCATCTTAATGAATTTTATTTTCAAAATTGCTTTATTTCTATATACATTTGATTAAAGGAGTAAACAAATTAAATTTTATTAAGAACTACAATCAGTTGTGTCTTAAAACTTAACACTTTTTACCATGGGAAATTGGGTGTGTTTGTTAATAATAGTAGTGTTTGTAAGTGGGATATTTTATTAGAAAATCCAAGTAAGTTTTCCGAAATGTTAACAAAATGTTAAATTCTGGTAAGTAATTTTTATTTTCTTACAAGAAACATTTCTTTTGTTTCTTGAATGTATCATGACTAATACATACTTTTTTCAACTCTCTAGGAATTAATTGATGACTTCATCTTTCCTGCATCCAATGTTTACCTGCAGTATATGAGAAATGGAGAGCTCCCAGCCGAGCAGGCTATTCCAGTCTGTAGTTCCCCAGCTACAATTAATGCTGGTTTTGAGTTACTTGTAGCCTTAGCTGTTGGCTGTGTGAGGAATCTCAAACAGATAGTAGATTCTTTAACTGAAATGTATTACATTGGCACAGCAATAACTAGTAAGTATTTTAAAAGACAAAGTTGTGTTGATTGATAATTCTGTTTAAAATTCTATTTATTTTCCTTTTAGTGAAAATCTTAGTCATGTTTTTATTTCCTATTGCAGCTAGTATAATATTTTTAGGAAATGGATCTATGATTAAATAATCATTAGCAGAGAGCCCTATACTGAAAACATTTTCTCTTTTTCTTTTTTTTTTTTTTGATACTGGGGATTGAACTCAGGGGCATTCTACCTTCGAGCTACACCCCCAGCCCTATTTTGTATTCTTTATTTTGAAACAGGGTCTCACTAAGTTGTAGAGGGCCTCACTAGGTAGCTGAGGCTGGCCGAGAACCCCGATCCTCTGGTCTCAGCTTCCCGAATGCTGGGATTACAAGCGTGCGCCACCACGCCCGGCTCCTTTTTTTTTCTTTTTGATACTAGGAATGGATCTCAGGGACATTCTACCTCTGAGCTACACCCCCAGCTCTATTTATTTTGAAACAGGGTCTCACTAAGTTGCTGAGGCTGGCCTTGAACCTGTAGTTCTCCTGTCTCAGCCTCCCAAGTACTGAGATTACAAGCATATACCACCATGCTTGGCTTATTTTTTATTTTGAAACAAGGTTTCACTAACTAGTTGGTGAGGGCCTCACTCTGTTGCTGAGGCTGGCCTTGAACATGTGATCCTTCTGTTAGCCTCCCAAGTACTGACTGGGATCACAAGTGCACGCTACCATACCCACCTCAGTTCCTTGTTTTGATTTGATTTGATTCGATTTTTTTTTTTTTTTTTTTTTTTTTTTTTTTTTTTTTTTTTTTTTTTTTTTTTTTTTTTTTTTTTTTTTTTTTTTTTTTTTTTTTTTTTTCAGTACTGAGGATGGAACCCAAGGGCATTCTACCTCCAAGCTACACCCCCCCCAGCCCTATTTTATTCTTTATTTTGAAACCGGGTCTCACTAAGTTGCGGAGTGCCTCACTAGGTAGCTGAGGCTCGCCTCGAACCCGGATTCTCTGGTCTCAGCCTCCCAAATGCTGGGATTACAAGCGTGCGCCACCACGCCTGGCTGCTATTTTTAAAATAACTTTTGACGCAATGTAATTATGCCTCATAGAATCAGAGTGATATGAACATGCATGCACATACCACTTGGTATGTTTCCCTCTTCGTACCACTACCCAACCCACTCCCCATCCTCCCTCCACATGCATGTTAGTGAGATTGGTAATGATACCTCCTTATATGGACATAACCTTGTTTGAATTGCTCCTTCTTCAATCCATCGCTTCCCTTTGAAAGCTATAATTATTGTCACCGATTTATGTCTATCTTTCCAGGTTCTCTATATGCAAAATCCTTTTCTTAGCTTTTTAACCACAAATAGGAATGAAGTACAGTGTTCTTCAGTTTGTTTTCCAGTTAATATGTCTGTCATTGATCTCTCTCTGACCATAAGTATTTACGTAATGCCATTTGTTGTCTATATACCTTTTTTTTTTTTTTTTTTTTTTTGCGGTACTGGGGATTGAACTCAGGGGCATTCTACCTCTGAGCGACACCCCCAGCCCTATTTTTTATTCTTTATTTTGAAACCGAGTCTCACTAAGTTGCGGAGTGCCTCACTAGGTAGCTGAGGCTGGCCTCGAACCCGGATCCTCCGGTCTCAGCCTCCCTAATGCTGGGATTACAAGCGTGCACCACCACGCCCGGCTTCTATATACCTTTTAGTTCAGTATGGTATAATTTTTTTTAACAGGCTCCCTAAAAAATGAAATGTTCATGGTTCCCAGGTATATACTAGATGGAGGAAAATGTATAATGATTTACAATTCTTCTAAAACTTTGAAATCCACTATCTCGTTTGCTCCTGAAAATAGGAGTATGGATAAAGGGAAAGCAAGTGTTGCTCTTAGATGGGAGGGAATGGAAAGTCTCCTAAAGGTGAAAAAAGTGTCAGAACCAGGCTGAGAATCCGGATGATTTCTAGAATTATTTAAAACTGAGCAAACCATCATGTATTGATGTATTTATATAACATTTCATGTCACGGTGACTTCGAATGCATTCTTTTTTGTGTGTGTGTGGTACTGGGGATTGAACTCAGGGACATTCTACCTCCGAGCTATATATACCCCCAGCCCCATTTTTTATTCTTTATTTTGAAACCGGGTCTCACTAAGTTGCAAAGTGCCTCACTAGGTAGCTGAGGCTGGCCATGAACCCGGATCCTCTGGTCTCAGCCTCCCGAATGCTGGGATTACAAGCATGCACCACCACACCCAGCAAATGCATTCTTAAAAACATACAAAAGTATAAGGTGCTACCCAGGCATGGTGGCGCACGCTTGTAATCCCAGCATTCGGTAGGCTGAGACCAGAGGATCCGGGTTCGCGGCCAGCCTCAGCTACCTAGTGAGGCACTCCGCAACTTAGTGAGACTCGGTTTCAAAATAAAGAATACAAAATAGGGCTGGGGGTGTAGCTCGGAGGTAGAATGCCCCTGAGTTCAATCCCCAGTACTGCAAAAAAATAAAAAAAAGTATAAGGTGCTAAGAAAATTAGTAAAGACTAAATGTTGATATGAAAACCATTGAAGGTGTGGCTCAGTAGTAGAGGGCTTGCCTAACATGCATCAGGCCCTGAATTTGATCCCCAGCACTCACACACATAAAACCAAAGTTAGCGCATAGAAATTAGTCTTATGTCATCTTCCGATTACTTTTGAGACTGCCATAGAAGCACATCAGATAAGACACAAGAGTTTGTAGACATGTGACTAAGAATCTGCAGTGCACACATTGCTCTTTCTTAGATGTGTGGAAGATAGAATGCAAAGTGAGTGCATTCACTGCCTCCAGTGGCTATGAGGATGGGGGAATCATTGCTGCTCTTCTGTTGTCAGCATAGTAGATCTCATAGGCACAAAATGACTGTGCTCATGCTAAAAGACTCTTTCCTTCTCTCAGCTTGTGAAGCACTTACTGAGTGGGAATATCTGCCACCTGTTGGACCCCGCCCACCAAAAGGATTTGTGGGGCTGAAAAATGCTGGTGCTACTTGTTACATGAACTCTGTGATTCAGCAACTTTACATGATTCCCTCCATCAGGAATGGTATTCTTGCAATTGAAGGCACAGGTAGTGATGTAGATGATGATATGTCTGGGGATGAGAAGCAGGACAATGAGGTAAATTTTAGTTATTTTTCTTTTCTGTGTTTGACATTATGATACCAGATACCATCTCTCTTAAGGGAATACAGCTGTTCCTCAGTATCCAAGGAGATTGGTACAGGACCCCTTGAGATACCAAAATCCTTAGATGCTCAAGTCCCTTATATTACAAAAAAGGCGGGGGAGGGGATCTGGGTATGGTGGTGTAAGCCTCTAATCCCAGCCACAGCAATTTAGCAAGACCTTCCACAACTTAGACCCTGTTCCAAAATAAAGAATATACAATAGGGCTGGGGGTGTAGCTGGGAGGTAGAATGCCCCAGAGTTCAATCCCAATGCAAAAGAAAAATTTTTGTGGTTTCAGCTCCCCTTACATTTGAGATTTGGATACATTTCAAGTTAATTTTTGATGTAGTGTTAATGTTGAGGGGTTACAGCTTCATTTTTTTGCATATGGATACCTGAGTTTCCTAGCACTGTTTGGTGAAGAATACTGCTGCTGTTAATATGTTCGTTTTATTGAATATTTATGGTTCCAAACATTTTCTTTTTTTTTTTTTTTTTTTTTTTTTTTTTTTTTTTTTTTTTTTTTTTTTTTTTTTTTTTTTTTTTTTTTTTTTTTTTTTTTTTTTTTTTTTTTTTTTTTTTTTTTTTTTTTTTTTTTTTTTTTTTTTTT
>PVLC010023903.1:0-25224 GCA_004027655.1 Graphiurus murinus | reverse complement strand
ATTTAATTGTAGTGGATGCATGGGGCAGAGGGACACCCTAAAGCACATGATGTACTTACACAATCATATCAAGGTCACTCACTGAAGTGAACCTGAGGGGGAGGGAGGGGGAGGGAATGGGGTGGGAATTGGGGAAGGGGTCAAATGAGAATTGTGTGCAAATATGTTGTTAACAACTAGTACTTAACAAAGATGTATGTGATATTGCACGAATTACTACAATAAAAATTTAAAAAAAAAGAATTCTCCTTGAATGTATGTTTCTTATAATTTCAAAAACACAGAAGAAAGATTGTCATATTATCATCTAAAACACATTCATGTACAGATTTTAATATTATTTGTAATCATTTCCTCCCAGCCTATGTGTTATTTGAATAATGGACCAAGTAAGCAGAACCAGCATTTAAACCCAGATAGCCAGTGGGAGAGGGTTCTGGGTGAGAATCTTCCCTCTCCTGGAACACAATCGTATATGATAATATCCAAAAGGATTTTCATTCAGAGCTATTTATTGAGTTTGTGCCTTGTACATTGTATTAGATATAGTTAGAAAAGGAGTCTAGTGTCTTCCAAGCTTCTCACTTGAGAAGGATCTCAAGCATGCAGAGATACTTATTATCAAATTTGCATTATGGAAGTGAGTTCTGTCTAATATTTAGAGCATAGACTGGTGAGTGACTTGGAATATACCTGGCTGACCACTCAGGAAAATAGTACAATAATCCAGATGGTAGTAATGAATAATAGAGAAGAAGAGCAGTAGGGATGGAGGGAAAGATGTAAATCTTACAGATATTTTAATATTATAATAAGAGGTTCTTAATGGCTGTTTGACTGGTAGATAGATAAAGGGAGTGAGGGAAAGAGATGGGTTCGTGAGGGCGCCTGAATTTCTTATTTGAGCAACCAGTGTAGTGATAATGATGTCATAAGCTACTCAGGTGAAACTTGAGCTTTTTATTATTCATTTAAATTTGGAGCACTTTATTTTCCTCAGAAGATAACATGGGAACTTGAAGGGTTTTGTGGAAAGACTTGAAGGTGTTTTTGTTTGTTTGTTTTCTTGTTGTTTGGATGGTCAGAGGAGTTATAATAATGCACAGCAGAGAAATTTTCCATAGTTGAGGTCAGAGTTAACCAGTGTTTCAATGGTATGAACTCTGTCCTGTTTCACCGATGGCAAAATTTCCATGCCTGTCATGTTGTGGTGTGTCATAGAGCCAGTCAACTGGCAACAGTTTGTTCTGTTTACCAAGAGCATTTGTAGCTTGAAATTGATTTGTTAACTTAATTCAGTGGCTGCTAGGCATGCTAGGAAGAGGAGGTGAAGGAGAACTCAGTCTACTGAATTACGGGCTGGAAACTTGGAGTCCTTCCAGGCTGCACCCATGTGGCTTTCTACATGGTGCCTGAGCAACCTCAGGACATGCGCCACTTCTCCTTTTCCTACTGTGAAATGAGGGCAGCTGCAGCAGTGACGTGCCATGCTGTGAACATCTACTCCTTAAGGGCAGGAAGCCAGTGCTTGGCATTATGGGGCTGAAAAGTTCAAGCAAAAACACTCCAATCACACACCTATTTCATGTAAAATTAGCCTATCGACTAGAATTATGTTTTAATTATATTTAATATCTATTTAAATATTATTGTAGGAAAATATGAATAAGGGTTTTTATAGCTGCATTCTTCTCCACTATAACATTTATTTTAACTTTCACTTCTACAGTAAGATATGGGCCACAAAAGTAATATACTAATTTTTTTTTTTTTTAAAAAGGACATAAACAATGAAGAGCTTCAGTAACTTGCCCAGGATTGTTTTATAGTTAACAGTGTTGACCTGACCAAAGCACACATCTAATAATTCGGAGAAATAAATAGAATCAGGGTGACTTTTCGCCCAGGAGACATTTAGCAATGTCTGGAGACATTTGATTGACAGGGGTGCTGTGCTAATGGCACCATGCTAGAAATAGGGATCTGACAATGCACAGAAAAGCCTCTGCCGCCAGCCTACATGTACATATATACCTCAAAGAATTATTCAGCCCAAATTTCATGCTGCTGAGACTGGATTCAGGTAGGGTGTGCCTAGATCAAAGTTTATAGGTAAATAGGGAGTTAATCTTAGAGAGTTTGCAACTCTCCTACCTACTCTACCACTTGTAATTTCTGAAGGGAAGTAATACAGTATATAGAAGGGCCACATTGGCTGCTTGGAGAAGTAGTAGAAGATGTGTATTATTATTTCCAAATTCCAGGAAAAACACTGGAAGAATATTCCATCATTTTTTCATTGTTACATAACATTTTACCTTCTCTGAAAATAATAAAAATTATTAGGGAATAAGAATAATCCAATAAGGTCTGTAAAAAGTAGTTGACTCTAGTTGGGCATGGTGGTACATGCTTGTAATCCCACTACTTGGGAGGCTGAGACCGGAGGATCTGGGTCTTCAGCCAGCCTCAGCTACTTAGTGAGGCCCTCCACAACTTAGTGAGACCTTGTTTCAAAAATAAAAGAATAAAATATGGGACTGAGGATATAGCCTGGAGGTAGAATCAATCTCCAGTACCACAAAAAAAAAAAAAAAGTAGTTGACTCTAAGCAACAGAGAGTACCAAAATTTATATGCATATTAAATACACATATAAGGAATGAATTCCTGTGCATATATATATATATATATATATATATATATATATATATATGTGCATCCATATGTAAGCATGCATATTTATATACATGTATATATACGCAAATATGTTTACACAAACATATTCAAGTACTTTTATTTTGTGTATACTGAGCTTAATTTTTCAGAGATTTTTTTATTTATTAGAAAATTTTTCAATCATCTTGAGGCTTTTCCATGTCTGAAGCAAATTGTGGATTTGCAGAGACAAACTAGCAAGGGGTTCATGATCTCTGAAATCACCCAAGGTAAAATTCACAACTTCTTGTCTAGAAGTTATTAGTATGTCTAAATCACTTATGGGAAATATCAGAGGCATTGTCAAGACTATAAATTTTCATCCTAAATACCCAGTGAAAATTATATTCTAATGAGATTTTAAAATCCAAATATAACATTAAACTTGGAGGTCTCCTTGCCCACCATAACATAAATTTTAGATCTGATATTTAGTATGTATATATGTATGTATGTATGTATGTATGTATGTATGTATGTATTTTTGCAGTGCTGTGGACAGAACCCAGAGCCTCAAACATACTAAGCAATTGCTTTACCACTGAACTATACCCCTGCCTTGGAATTATTATATTTAGAAAGTACTTAATTTCATAAATTCATAATTCATAAGATTCTAATAAGTAAAAATATTTGCATCATTGGGATTCTTATCCACATGAACAAAAGAAGCAGGCTTAGAAGGGGATATAGAAGAAGAGTTAGGAAAGACAGTATTTGGCTCCTATAAGTAAGGGTGCTTGCCAAAGGCCCATCGAGTATCCTGCAGAATGGAGGGGAAATAATGAGAAAAAGAGAGATCAATTAAAGATCACTGATATTCGATAAGTGTTGTAGGACTATGGAGAACACAAACACATAAGACATAGCTCCAACCTAAAAGAAAGTCTACACAAAAAGAAAACAAGAAATGTTAAAAATCATAAGAAAAGAATAAAGTTTAAAGATTAAAACATATTCTTATAGTTAAATTGAAGAACAGCTATATAAAGTGACCATTGTATTCTTGAGTTGAGTCTTAAAACTATAAATTTATATAGGAATACATGATGAAACAAAGAGAAAAATAAAATAAATAATGTTTTTGTAATCTGTGATGAGGTCCTAATTGCTATATTTTTAAGACTTGCAATACTTCCTATTTTATGTATTCACTACCTAAGTTGTTACATACTGTCCTTTCTATGGTTCTTTCTCCTCAGCACATATGCTGCTTACCCTGGAAATTCAAACGCCTTCAGGGAAGGGCAACTATCTTTTTTACTTTTATATTCTAAGTTTATCATAATCATGATATAATGTAGGCAATCTATAAAAATGTTTCTGAAATAATGAAAATGAAAGTCCTGGGCAAGCTCTGGACAAGACTTCCTTACTCATTAAAGATGAGTAAAGACTTCCTTTACCCATAACAAAGGAAATTGTACACACATAGTTACATCGTGGGCAGAAATATCCCTTTGAGACTGAGTGCAGAAGGAGGCATGCTGAAGCAGTGAGTCACTTTTAGAACATCTCTGCCTTTTGAGGAGTGTGTAGAGGTTTCATTAGAACACACATTGCACTTCTTGCTTGCTAAAAATGCTTTGTATTCGGGGAAGTAACATACATAAATTGAAAGACTGGAAAACATGAGTAATAATACATCTATCTTTGGAAATTCCCTTTTTAGCTGCACCTTATTTATACTGTTTGCTCAGAGTAAATGTAACATTTTGAGAATTCTACACAGGCAAATATTCAGTAAAGGTTTTCCTTTTTATGCAGAATCATCCATAAAAGTACTCCCCCACCCCATTTTGTTTCTGTGAAAAACAATCTAAGCACATTTTCCCCCCATAACTTCAGAGAGGGACTTACCTGTCCTAGATCAGGTAAGTAGGGAATTGGGTTTGCAGAGTTGCCATCTGTCCCATGTATTGTTAGCTGGGGTAATGGGCATTTATCTGTCCTTGAGACACAGTTTAGAAATGGAAAGTCTGGCATATATAAAAATGATATTACAATGTAGACTCAATGGCATTCTTAAGACCTAGAACAATCATTGGCAAACCAAGCTCTGGGAACTCTTGACATGGGCTGTAGATTTGAGGTTAAAAGATTTAGACGGTACATAGGTTCTCTAAGATCTGTAGCAATCAGAAGTCATTGATGTTCATAATTGTTTTCACATGGCTCTAGTGCCTATAATTCCAAACTAAATTCCCCTTCAAGTTAGAAACTTTAAGTCACAATGCAGTCCTCATAGTCAAAGGGTGAGTAGAGCAAACCAAGTACAAAAAAATAGTGAAGGAAAGGTGCTCACCTATTTGGCATCAATGAAATGATCCTAATCCCCCATGATGGCTGTGTTTGAATCTGGGGCTTCTAAGTAAGTAATTGAGGTTAAGTGAAGTCGTAAGAGTGAGTTCCAGATATGGATAGAATTAATGTTATTATAAGAAGAGGCATCAGATCGATCTCGATATCTCTCTCTCTTTCTCTCTCATTTTCTTTCTCTCTCTTTTCTCTCTCTCTCTCTCTCTCTCTCTCTCTCTCTCTCTCTCTCTCTCTCTTTCTCTCTCTCTCCCTCTCTCTCTCTCTTTCTCTCTCTCTTTCTCTTTCTCTCTCCATATATACCTGCACCAAGGAAAGGCATATGATATGAGAACATATCAAGAAAGCAGTTGCCTGCTTTCCCACAAAAGATTCCTTAAAAGAAACTTGATTTGGTTTAGTTGATTTACTAAGCTTTAATATTGAACCTCTAGTCTCCAAAATTGCAGGAAAAAAATGTTCTTTGAGCCACCCAGTCTGTGATATGTTATTATGGTAGCCTGAGCAGACTAAAACACTCTTCTAGACCTTCCATCTTTACACTGTCTCCAGTCCTCTGCCCAACTGACTACCTACAGTAGCCTACAATGGCCATTCTCCCCATGGCACTCTGAGTTTTCCCACATGGATACAAAGTCTAACCTTATATTGTAAGCCTTTCTTGAAATTTCAGTTAAATAAAAGTCCTTGCTATTTGCCTTCCCCTAGACAAAGGCCACTTTTTTCTATGGTTAAAAGAGAAACAAATATCTTTCACTTTTCTTGCAAAGCCTTTTTATGGGGCAGGGGGTCCTCTGATCATCATTTTCACAGCTGTAATCTAAAGACCTGACCAGGTAACTTAGAAAAAAGAAAATTTATTTTCTTATGATTTGGGTCTCAGTCCATATGAGGCTGAAGACGGTGGATCTCAGGGTCTGATAGAAGGAAGCAGAGATAGGAGGAGTACATGCTCTATGCTCTTCACCTCTTGGAGTCCAGAAGGAAGAGAGAGAGCAAGGGAAGAAGGAGCCACTTGTAATTCTCAAGGCTGTATCTCCAAGAATCCACCCCCTCCAGCCACATCCAGATAAATCTATTATAATCATTTATCCACTGCTGGGATTCTAATCATCATGACTCAACTATATCAACCCTGAATATTAGTGAATGAGCTCTTTAGGGAACATTTTATATCTAACTATAATGGGGGTGGGGGATACTAAGATTTCTGTATATTTGGGCCCAGAGGGATCCAGTTATATATTAGTCAACATTCTCTAGAAAGACAAAACTAATAGGAAAATGATAGAGAGATAGATGTATGATAGATTGAGAGATAGATAGATGCTAGATAGATGGTATGTAGGTAGATAGATGATGATGAATAGATGATGATAGTTGATAGAAGATAGAAGATGATAGATAATAGATAGATGACATAGATTGATGATGATGATGAAGAAGAAGAAGATAGATAGATAGATAGATAGATAGATAGATAGATAGATAGATAGATGCTAGATAGATAATTGATCAGGGGAATTGTCTCTCAAGATTATGGAGACTAAGAAATCCCACAACAGACTGTCTGCAAGATAGATACCCTGGGATGTTGGTGATATGTTATGGTCCAAGTTTGAAGACTCCTAAGAACTAGGAAGCCAATGGTGTTACTCTTAGGTCAAGGCTGAGTACCTCAAAACCTGGCAAGCTGCTGATGTAAGTTCTGGAGTCCAAAATTTGGATAGCCTGAAGTTCTGATATCCAAAGGCAAGTGAATAAGAATGTTTCCCAACTTAGAAGACAGAGGAAATTGCTTTTATGTTCAATCCAATGCTTGTTTACTGTCTGAATTAGAGTATAAAGTCTTTATGGAAACTTATCTATTTTCTTTTCTCTACACCCAGAGCTTAGAAAAGTGTCTGAAACACAGTGTGGATTATGTAAATATTTATTAGTAAAGTAATGGAGTTATTGGATTAACCTAAACCAATGAGTTTCCTGGGACCCTCCACTATGTAATTCACTTAAAATGTTCAAAGAGGAAGGTGACACTGTTTTACAATAGAGTGACTCTGTCTTAGGATAGAATGAAAAGATCAAAAGTAGAGCAGGAGCTGATAAAGTTATAAAAAAGATGTAGGAGAAAAACAAAAATAATAGAGATATGATGCATTTTCTGCAATCAGAATGGAGGAAGGCTTCCTGCTCCAGATGGCAATGACCCAGAGGCAAAATGTCAAATCCCATCTATGTATTTTGATGCAAAACTCTTTGAGTGCCTAATGTATATGGAAACCTGGAAATGGTGGTAAAGGTGGTACAGAAATGAATAAAACCCAGACCCCATTCCCAAAGAAATTATCACCTTTAATCTGGCCTTTTGCATGGGAACTTACGATTCTAATCTGCACATCTACATGAAGTAGCAGAATTTCAATGAAAACGTCTGGAACTGTAGAACCAATGGCACTTTGCAAGAGTTGTAGTAGTATCAAGAGTCTCAGAAAATTTCGTTAAGGATTAATTTTTATTGATATCTGCATTAATTAATTAATTAATTAATTTTTTGCTGTTGAGCCCAGAGGCAGTCTATCTTCAAGCTAAACACCCAGCCCTATTTTTTATTCTTTATTTTGAAACAAGGTCTCACTAAGTTGGGAAGGGCCTCACTGAGTAGCTGAGGCTGGCCACAAACCTGCAATCCTCTTGTTTCAGCCTCCCATGTACTGGGATTACAAGCATGTGCCACCATGCCTGACTCAATGCATATTTTTAATATTTACACTTAAGATGTTCTAATTCTATCCCAATAATTATAAACTTGTTTTGTTTTTCTTTGAAGATAATACTTCTATGTTTCCTAAAATGAAACCTTACCATTTACCTCAGGAAAACTAACAAAAACACTGAGGCATAACCAGTTGGAATGCATAGACATATGTAAGTCTTCACTAAAGTCTCCTACATAAAAGTTATCAGCTGTTTATTTTTCCAAAATATATTCTAAGTTGTCACATTAGTTAAGAAGGACACCTTTTCCTTTACGATACATTCAAATGTCCCTACAATCTTCCTATCTGGGTTGATCAGTATACTTCCATGACATAATTAGTTTTTGCAGGTGAGGAATCTAAGACATAATCTTTTTTTGCTAGCTAGCCCTGGAGCAGTAAAAATAAAAAGAAAGACAGAAAAGAGAAAAACAGATTCCCACTAATGCCTAAATAAATTTTTTTTTCATTATCAGAACACAACTAGAGTATAATGAAAAATAATCCTAGTATCTGAGAGTTGCAATGGATCTTAGTAGTCTTTTTATTCATTTAACTTTCACATTTTTAAAAAGCAAGTTTTTTAGATAACGATAATGTACATCTGATTAAGAAAAGAAGTTATTATAACTCTAGTCATCAGTAAGTTAGGTCTCTGAGAATTTTGAAAACGGATACCCTTCATGGCTGTGAATTCCAAACTCTGTACCAAAAATTCCAGACCTGTGTAAAGAGCTTGAACAACCAAGAAGCTCGTGCTACTAACCCTGATCTCTTGTACTATTCTCCCCCTCCTTTTTTTTCCCCTTCAGTAAGATATTGGCTCTCATCATTCCCTAATGTGAAAGCTCCTACTTTGTTCTGTAGTCACAATTCTGAGCACTCAAGATTATCTGCCAGAAATGGTATCACCAATACCAGAATTCATTGCTTGTAGAGACTCTGAGCTCTTTCCCCCACCAACATCTGTATCTCTCTCTTCTTTTCTCTCATGTAAAACATTATACTAGATACTTCTTTTTATCTCTTTCTGAATTGCAGCAAATTATCTACTGGCCTCTGATGTTGCCCTGGAAGCTAAAGTAGAAAAGTATTTGTGTATCTATTAACACAGAAGCAAAATCAATAATAATAATAATAATAATAATAATAATAATAATAATAGTAATAATAATAACAAAAACTAGAATAATGACAATAGTTGTCATTTATTGAATACCTGATAACTGCTGATTTCCAAGTTTTTTGTTTTATATTATTTATCTCTATTCTCATTTTAAAAGTTGTTGACTATTATTACCTCTGCTTTATAAGGTTGAGAAAAGGAATCTTAAAATAATTAAATAGCTTGCCATACCAAGAGTGTTTGTATTAGTATTCAAGCCTTTCTTACATATTCCCAGTCTTTTCAACATAGTACCTGTATTACTGCTTTTATTAGCAATACCAATAGTAAGTGAGAAGTGACACTTACCATATGATGAGGGCCACTATGTCCCAGGCAGTGTACTGAACATTTTTTTCTGCATCCTCTGAAATCTGACTTGTCCAGTATATATGTGTGATGTAAATTGTATCATTGATTAGAATATGGGTCATGCATGACAATTATTATCTTTGAGATTCAATTACCAATCAATAATAAAATCATCACAAAATCCTTGCTTTCTATGTTACTGTCTCCTAGGCACATTATTCAGAATCATGAGCTATCTAGCCCTGTCCTAGATTCTAACCTATTTCCATTGCATTTGCATTTAGCTGCTGATAACCTCTTTAGACATTCCATGTTCTTTTATGGCTCTATGCCTTCACTTCCTATATTTTCTCAGTCCAAAATGAACTTATTATTTACTTAAAACACTTTTATTCTATCTTTGCTTAAATATCTTATCCTCAATAAAATTTCTTTTACTAGGCCATTCTCAATATGTACCCATCCTTCTTTCTCCTTGTTCCCAATAGCACTTCTAATACTTTTTTCTAAGGAAAAAGTATGGAATATGTGAGTTTCAAAGTATGTTTTTGTTGAGTATATATAAATACATACATATATATGCACATTTCTACATTTCCAACTTTCATAACACTGTAAAATAAGAAAAATATATTGACTTTGAAATAATGACAATATTTATTTTCCATTATTAAGGCAACATCAACATTTTCTATCAGAATTTTTTGGGAATTCAGAAGTTTATAAGGGAGAACGTATCAATCATAAATCTATTATCCACATTAATTACTTTAATATAAATACATTTTATCTAACTTTTTGTTGTTGTTGTTGCAGTACTGGGGATTGAACTCAGGGGCATTCTACCTCCGAGCTATACCCCCAGCCCTATTTTTTATTCTTTATTTTGAAACCGGGTCTCACTAAGTTGCGGAGTGCCTCACTAAGCAGCTGAGGCTGGCTGCGAACCCCGATCCTCGGGTCTCAGCCTCCCGAATGCTGGGAGCCACCACGCCCGGCTCTTTATCTAACTTTTTATGACTCTGATATAGATATTACATTACTTGTGATTAAACTTCATAGATTTTAATTCAATTTTAAAATGTAGTAATATGATTTGAATATGTTTCTTTCATCTAAAATTCTTAAGAATGAAATTTTGATAGCATCATAGAAATGTATAGTTATGGGTAATAAAGATCAAAGTGCACATACATTTTTAAAAACACTTTGCAATAAGTTTTGCAAATATTTAAGAAATTCATTTCATTAAAGTTTTTGTTACCTATTCAATTCTTTATCTGATTTCATAGATTACTGTCATTCTGATTGCATTTGCCTTCTGATATAATTTACCTTCAAGGTATAAGATGGATGTTGGTGTGGTTGCTATGAGGACAAACTTGACTAATATTTCTTCATTAATGTAATTAAACTGTCATTATATTACTATGTAAAAACCATGTGCAAGTAAATGCTTTCCAGAAATATTTCTATGATCATTTATATCTATACATCTAATATTAGTAAAACATTAGTAAATACTAGAAACAATATTAATATTTTATATTAGGAAATATCCCAAAGTTAGGATAATAATATTAAGAAAATTCCAATTGTATTTTGCCAATTACATAAACAGTAAATTTTGATAAGTAATGCTATATTTCCTTGAAATATCAGATCATCTTTTGTAAAATAAGATTTCTATAAGTAAATGCTTAATTAACTCAACTGAATAGCATAGTCTCAAGCATAATATTTGTATTTGCATAGTTACAAAACATCCTTGGAAATATCATAGCACTTTTTATGACACCACCAAGATACTGCTCATCCACTTTCAAATTGAAATGAAAATAAGAAATGAAAAAGGAGATATTAACACCATCAGCATGGAAATTTAGAGGATAATTAAGAACAATTTTGAAAATTTGTATTTCAATAAATTGGGAAGCCTAGAAAAAATCGATAAATTTCTACATGCATACAACCTATCTAACTTAAACAAAGAGGATTTAGAAAACCTAAAAAGATCAATAACAAACAAAGAGATTGAAGCAGCAACAAAAAACTTTCCAAACAAACAAAAACAACTCAGGATCATACAGTTTCCTAGCTGAATTCTCCAAGACCTTTAAAGAGGGACTAAACCCAATGCTTCTCAAATGATTCCATAAAGTAGAAAGAGAGGGGATACTTCCAAACTCATTCTATGAAGCCAGTATTACCTTGCTACCAAAACCAAATATAGAGACCTCAAGAAAATAAAAATATAGATCACCATCCTTTATCAATATAGATGCAAAAATTTTTTTTTTTTTTTTTTTTTTTTTTTGCGGTACTGGGGACTGAACTCAGGGGCATTCTACCTCCGAGCTATACCCCCAATCCTATTTTTTATTCTTTATTTTGAAACCAAGTCTCACTAAGTTGTGGCATGTCTCACTAGGTAGCTAAGGCTGGCCACGAACCCGGATCCTCCGGTCTCAGCCTCCCGAATGCTGGGATTACAAGCGTGCGCCACCACGCCCGGCTCCAAAAATTCTTAATAAAATATGAGCAATTCACCTGCAATTCATTGCATTTTTCCATAGAGTCACTTTTTGTTTATGTTTTGACACAAGAATAAGAGGAGAGAGAGAAGAGCATGAATGCAAAAATAACACGAAGCTGCACCACCACGTATTGCCAAAAGACTAGTTTAAAAATCTAATTCTAAACTGTTCAGGGTGGCACAGGCTTGTAATCCAGTACTTGGGAGGATGAGACAGGAGGATCCAGGTTTGCCACCAGCCTCAGCTACTTAGTGAGGCCCTCCACAACTTAGTGAGACCCTATTTCAAAATAAAGAATAAAAAATAGGGCTGGGGGTATACCTCCAAGGTAGAATGCCCCTAGGTTCCATCCCCAGTACCACACGCACACTAAAAAAGCTAATTCTAATTCTCCTCCCAACACTACTGAAGCATTTTGTTTTGTTTTTACACCTCTTTATTTCTATCAGCAAGCATTCTTCCTTTATTACTCAGAATTATTTAAAAGATAACAAAAGTTATATAATTTTTTGTAACAGACTTAGTCCTTACCAGGGATTAAGTTTGGAAATGAGAAAGAAAATGTTATATTTTTATTACATTGCAGAAATATTTCAAATGCTTAAAACTAGTACATTTTAAATAGATAAATATATGTATGAACACCATGTTTCTTAAGGACTTTTCAAATTCACCTGATAGGTTTTTATATTCTTTTAAGATTTGCATTAGTATTTTTATTTTATGATTGCTATTTATAAGGGAAAGTTTTTTTAAGACATTCTTATAAGTAATTATCAAAGGTAGGAATTTCTTTTAAATAAAGTAACAACTCTCATGATAACCAAACAGAAATTTTCTTCATAGTTCATAAAAGCAACTCTCCTCTCTTGAACCACAGTATCCATCATGGAACTAATTTGTATTCTTAAACCAAATAAATGTCAAGGAAGAAGGTACTAGTAATATTTTCTCCTTGACTTTGAGAACTAGCCATGTTTTTATTACTTTAATATTTGAGGTAGCTTTTGATTACAGAGTATCTGTACTCACAACACTCATTTCTCAAAGCAAACAAAAATCCAATTTTAATTGTTGACTATAACTCCCTCTTGTTTGCAGAATTTCTGCATTAAAATCCATTTTTGAGGGAGTAAAGTATTAGCTTTCCTAGTCAGGAGGACTGTGGAAAATTTTGTCTATTTTCATACAAGCTGTGGCAAAAGTTCTAATGCAGAACACGGAAATCTTGTGTTCATAGTCTGTCTCTGATCACTTATAGTAGGAAAATCTAGTTACAAAGTCTTAGTTTCAGTATTCCAGTAATTTGGGGCGTAACATTTTCCTCATAAGATTAATAGAATAAAGGAATGTATGCGAAATTAATCAACGTAGTATCTAGAACTTTTCATACGCTTCACAAATCCTACCTTCCTACCTTCTAACAAAGAAGTAAGCATTTCATGAGCAAAGGAAGGTTTATTTAGTGCTAAGCATAAGAGACTAGCAAGAATGACACCAATACTCAAATCAGATTAATAACCCAGAATGGCATTATATGTAGTCTCACTTTATGCTAAATATAATTTATAGTATACATTAGAAACCTTCAATTTAAATTTTTCACTCAAAGATTTTCAGCAGTGTGTTTGGCATTCTTTATGTATTTCTCTTCGGAAGGTTCAGAAAGCATCTACTTTGAAATTACTTGTAATTAAACTAAAATATAAGGCTAAATTCTACTTAGATTGATATAAGGTCACTTCAGAGCATTCATTTAGATTTCAACTTCAAATTTACTAGAGTGAATAAAAGAAACTTCAAGAAAATGTCATTTGTTCTGTGATTGTACTTGACTCTACTTGGAAAATTGCATATTTCAAAGACTGCAGTCTGTAGTTTTGTTTATAATCATGTCCTGGGTCAGCAGGATATCTCTTGCGGTTTTTTGGCCTCCTGTGGTGAAAAGAATTTCAATACACACCTGTCGGGGACAAAGGCAAGAGTTTTATTTAGGAAAGTGAGGAACTCAAGGCAGGTGAGAGAAGATCATCCTGGCGAACAAGGTCTTTGCAGCCTTTTGCAGTTCTTTTATAGAACCCCCAAGAGGGGGCACAGTGGAGGTGTGGCTCCTCTTCTTCAGGTTTCTTAGCCATAATGGGTGGTGGCTAGCTGAGGTCTGACCTTTGTCCTCCTCCTGGCTCCTTTGCTTACTAAGCATCTCTGGAATCTCAGGTGGAGAGAGGGGCCATTGAGATTAAGGGTGTGGGCTCCTAGAAGCTTTTATCCAAGACTAGACACACCCTATAGAGTAGAGTTAGAGATTATGAACTTTCCAGATTTTAAAACTTTTTTTTTCTTTCCTTCCCAATCTGTCTCCTTTCTGCCTAAATTTTTATTTCTTCAATTTTACCTCATCGATCATATCATCAGAATGTTATGATAGAGAAGCTCAACTGAATTTATTCAAAATGATTATTGCAAGGGAGAAGAAGATCATTGCAATAGAGCTTCAAACAGGATCTGCAAGTGTAGGGCGTTGACAGCCCCCTCCCTTCAGGAAATGGAACAGCCCCCTCCCTTCCGGTAACAGGGCTCCACCAATCCCCGTGCCTTCTCTGTGTTACCTTTCCCCAGTGCCTCTGTACACCTCTATATAAGGCTGCACAAACCCAGGTTCAGGGTTCCACTGCCATGGCGGAACCCTAACCTGGGTTAGACTTAGGCAGAACCCTGACCTGAGTTACTATTAAAATCTCCTTCTTGTTTATTACAGTGCTCTGTGTGATGTGTACACTCTTTGGTGGCGCACCCCAGATTTGTGCATAACACAAGCATCTCAAAGGTCAGGCAGGGAAAGGCTTTGCTTCCATAGCACACAAAGTACAGGAACAGGTGTTTCTATGGTCACTAGTTTTGGGGGAAGGGTTATTTCTCATTTTGTAGGTGGCTCAAACTGAGGGTGGAACTCCAACTTCAGGGTCCTGAATGAAGGCAAAAATTTAACTGAAGTTTTAAGTCAAGTCATCAAGCCTTTTGTTTGCCTTGATTGGTGGAGACAAATACTGCAGGTACAGAGGAGAGAATGGAATTCGGAGAATCTGTGCCTGGCCTTGTCATAGGCAAAGGAGACCAGTGGCACCCATGGGGAAGGGTAGTTCTTTGCATCTTTTCAGGATCACAATGGAAAGAGTAACACTATCTGAACCTAGATAAATGTCTGGACTTCCAGTTTTTAATGTTTGGAAGGCAAATCATAATAGAGAGTTATAGTGTTCTGATTCACAATTACATCAAAAGTCATCCAATTGATGTAGAAAACTAACATGCACTATTCACAGATGTAGCATTGTTTCTAAATTCAGCAAACCCTTAAATGAATTAGTGGTAGTGACCTCCTGAGGTTTCTAAAAGGAAGTACTTTAGTCATTCCTTTAATTACAGTATCCTTTAATTACAGAACATTATCAGATGCATGTGGGCATTCTGTTATGCTCTGATTGAATGGCAATAATTCATATTTACTTAGCAATTACTAAGAAAGTAGCATTATACTCACCATTTAAGTACTTGATTGAATACATTGGTGTTATCATAGAAATATTACCCATAATCTCCTTAAATTTAATAAAAGGACCTTAGTATTTGAAGGGAATATATCATCATTTTACCTCAGATTTTTCTTTTTTTTTCTTCACGATGATTCTTTGAAGAATTGTCCAGAGACTTAGAGATAATATAACAGACAATCCTCGCTGTAAGTGCATTCTGTATTTGCAAATTCACCTACTCAGTAAAATTTATTTGTAATATCAAAATCAATACTCAGCATTTTCATGGACGTTCATGGATATATACAAAATGGCAAAAAACTGTGAGTCACCCAATGTGCCTGTCCCCAGCTGAAGGTAGACATGGCTATGTTCTGCTTTCTTATTTCAGCCCTCATACTGGCAATGATAGGGTCTATTTAATACCACATTTTTCATGGTTGTGTGATTTTGCTAGCTATGAGTTCAATACTATGGAATCAATAATATGTATTAAATAAGGAGTTTTAAACAGAAACACACATGAAACAAACTTATGTATTGATTGGTTGACAAAAATGTTGCAATCAAACATAGGAACCTAGCCCTGTGTTTCCCCTGGAAGGAATGCTTCAGTATTCATGAATTCAGCATTCATGGTGATTATGTATTTATGTCAATATTCAATAATAATGAGAATTGATTATGCATGTCTTTCTGTTTAGAAGCCAGTTTAGTGTTTCATACACTATAGTAACAAAGAAACACCCCCTGACATCCAAGAGTCTAAGACCTGGCCTGTTACTCAGATTTAGGTCTTGGCGTCCTGCTAAGTATCAAGAATTTCACAGAAAAGGGGTCTCAGTGACCATGATGATTCAGGACAAAAATAAGATTACTCTGTAATTATGCCTGGATACAGACAAAACTGAACATTGTTGTTGTAAAATATCTCCCTTTCGCAATTATTATGCATGACTGCTGTTTCTTTAACTATTTACCTCTCTGTAGATAAGACATTTTGAGATACAGAGTCATAGAATTGTTCCCATCCTATGATCTCACTTGATCTCACTCAATGGAGACCAAGATAGCACTGTTTCAGAATCTCTGTAAAATTACTTGGTCAAAGGAAGTCCCAGTCCTATAATTCATCCTTTTTGACACCCTCTTACTGAGACAAGTCAGTTACCCACACACTGTGTACTCCCTCACAGCAATGCAAAATAAATCTGTTTGTTCAACTACATCCATATTATTGGTAATATTTGGTTGGAAGGCAATAATAATAAATGTAGCCAATATAGTGGAACATGCCTATAATCCTAGTATTTTGCAGGTTCAAGGATCACAGGTTCAAGGCCAGTCTCAGCAAATTAGCAAGACTTTTAGCAAATTTGGGAGGCTCTGTTTCAAAACAAAAAATACAAAAAGAACTGGGGCTATAGCGAAGAGATAGAATGCCACCAGGTTCAATCCCCAGTACCACAAACAAACAAATAAACAAACAATAGGTAAAAGTGGTTCTGTTGATTTTATAAATATATTTGCCAAGTTAATCTACCTGGTAACTATACTAGATGGATGAACAAAAACAATATGCAAAGTGCAATTCCATCTTAGTTAATTTTATTGTTATAGACATACTACAGTTTATTGATTGTGTTGCATTCAAAGAATTAAAATTTAAAATGTAAAAACAGTATATTATCAAAACATTGTGTGTGTGGGGTGTGTGTGTGTGTGTGTGTGTGTGTGTGTGTGTGTGTTTGAGATACTGGGGATGGAACTCAAGGGCATTCTACTTCTGATATGCACCCCCAGACCTATTTTATTTTGAAACAGAGTCTCACTAAGTTGCAGAGGGCCTTGCTAAATTGCTAAGGCTGGTCCTGAACCTGTGATCCTCCTGTCTCAGCCTCCCAAATACTTGTACAATAGGTGTGCACTGCCACACCTGGTTTAACTACACATTTTATTTTCTCAAGGTTTCCTAGAGACAACAAGCAACTCCCCAGAGAGCCTGTCTTTCATATGCAAGCATATCAAATCAGTTCCACATCTCCAACTAACCTCTTTGTCAGTCTAACTATGGACCACTATTCAGTTCTAAGCACCCTAAGGCCAGGAACAGATAACCACAGACTGCTGGTTTTATTAGGCCCAGAGTTCTTAAAATGACTTAAACTAGCGAATATCAAGTCTGTGTTTGTTCTATGTTCCCATGGAAACCACAGTTCACTCCACCTCCACCCTATTTTCTCTGCATCCTTCTTGACCTTTGTGCTTTTTGTGTACTTTTCCATGGCAGAGTGCCCTCTTCCCTTGAGATCGGCAGTATGACAATCATATTTTCAATGGCAATGTCTCCGGATCTGTTGCCTTTGCCATACCTAAATAGTAATAAAGCACTTAGCCTTTGTCATAAAAGAATTTAGATCTTAAGTCTGGAGACCAGGTAACTCACACAAAAGAACAAAAGAAAACAAACACAATGTGCAATTAGTGCAAAACATAAGCTAAGAAAGCCAAGTGGGAAAGTAGTTGTATGAATAATCGATATTGTTGGCACAAAACAGACAAGGCTCTATGGGAGATTAAAGACAGCTGTGCTTAGAGGAATGGGGTGCCTGCTGGATGATAGGAGGCCTTTGTGGAGGAAGTAATGAATGAAGCAGTGAATTTGGAAGTAGGTTTTTCAGCTGTGAAATTACTTGAC
This sequence comes from Graphiurus murinus, assembly GCA_004027655.1. NCBI lineage: Eukaryota > Metazoa > Chordata > Mammalia > Rodentia > Gliridae > Graphiurus > Graphiurus murinus. The sequence continues at coordinate 7,193 of PVLC010023903.1, read as the reverse complement.
TGGAGTGAGGCATCATAATTGTCTTAATTAATAAATTTCTGGTTTCAAGTTGTTTTTAGTTTAATAATTTCATCGAGTAATGGATGAAAATGGTTCTGAATCATGTTCATGCTCAGAAGCAAACATCTTTCTGAGATCTTTTCAGAGGCAGAATGGAATCCAGCTCTAATTTTATTTCAAAAAGAATGTCCTAGAAAAAACATATGATGCTTATGGACATAAACTTCTGTATCTAGGCAACATTGCTTTGAAGTTGGGGGCAGATTATTGACATTTTATAGCTGGAGTTCCAAGAACACCAAAGAAAAGCCAGTTGTGAAGCAGAAATAGCCCACAAGCCAGGGATCCTGCAAAATTGGGATAATTACTGAAATCAATTCTAGCTTACAAAGAACATAAAAGCTGAACACACACTGTTAAATTGCATTCTGCTCACCTGTGGTTTACCATGCTGTTTTTTTTTTTTTTTCTTTTCTTTTCTCCTTTTTTAATGCTCAGATTTTGTAAAGGCCAAGTAGAATTTCTAAAGAACCATTAGTGAGAAGCATTTGTGGGAGTAATCAGAACACTAACCTATCACAGCTCTTAAAAATCTGTATTTTATATCATCTTAAAGTTAATCGAATTGCTGCATTGATTTCAGTAAACGATATTTATGTTTAACATGTATGAGAAAATAGTTTTCAAATCTTTCAGTGGATAAATAAATTTGTCATAAAATGACAAATGCTACTTGGATTTGAGAGGGCATATCTATATGAATAATCCCATGAAATGTCGATAATTATCCATTCATTAGTGTGTCTCACATGATCTACACATAATTTGTGAATCACGTAGTTAACCTTTTAGGATAAAAGACAGTTGTGATCATAAGTTTAACAATGTGAATGACTGCTTCGGCATGAGGAAGTAATGACCCATGGCTACTGCTAGGAGGAGGAACCACGGCTCAAGCAAAGAAATGATATTAATAGGGCTCAAGCCTACTTAGCCCATGAGAAAGTCAGGGAAACTAGATCAGTACAACTCTATTGAGGCCTTCCATAGATTCTCAAGTGTACTGGCTGACTTCTTCCCTTTCAGAAAAATAATCACTCAGCATCCCCCTGGGTGATTCTACTACCCCTTTATTTTTATACAATGCCTTCCAACTATATTCCAGGCTACTAACAACCCTAACAACCTTCCTGGATTGTTCTAGAATTCCCCCAGGAGGCTTTGGGAATCAATGCCAGTCAATTCCGTAGTGCATTCTTTAAGTTTACTGCTAGAATGTATCAAAAATGATAGCAAAATTTATCTCTTATTGCCTAGTTAATATAATTAATACTTAATCGGTATAATGAATTGCAGATAGAATGCAAAGAGTAAAAGTTTTTGAAACAGACAAGTCGAGTTTCAGTTCTCAATTTGACCATTTTTTTTTAATCAGACTAGCAGAATATAAATAATGAAACCTCTTATAGCTTCTATTTTGTTCTTGAGTACTTAAAGACTTGAAAATCAAATCAAAATTTATGTAAAAGAACAAGGTTGGCACATAGTAGGTACTGAATATAAAGATCACTTGTCAAAGAACCAATTCCAAAATGATTTGGGATTTTTGAAATATACTTTTATTGGTGTATTTTAAATATGCATCATAATGAGGATCAGAGTGATAGGAATATGCATGTACACATCATGGCGTTTCCCTCCAGAATCCATCCTGCTCCTTCTCCCTCCCGGTATGTATTATTGAGATTGGTTTTGATAACTTCATATATGTACATAACATTATTTGAAGTTTCATTCATCTAGTCTCCCTTTTTCTCCTCCTTACGTCCCTCCCCAAATTCCCTTCATTATTCTACTGGTATCTCTCAGCATTTTTCTGAAAGCTCTGTTTCCCAATTTCTCTCTAACCCAATCTCTCACCCTATTTAAGAGTCAACTCAAGATGGATAAAAGACCTAGAAATTAGATCAGAGACTTTGAAATTACTAGAAGAGGGCAAGGAACAGCTCTTCATCACAGAGGCACTCATAGAGACTCCCTCAACAAGATTCCTCCAAGCTCAGGATATACAAATGATAATCAAATGAGATAACATCAAATTAAATTTGGAATCTTTAGAAAGAATGGCATGAACTTACAACTGATCTTCCCCAAACTTAAAAGTTAGAGGTTTACCTTTGTCACTGGCCAGTTCCCCTTTCAGAGCCACTCTTATCTTTTTGTGATGGCTCAATGCACGTATCATTACTGATCAATGACTGCTTTAAGGATCAAATCTGTAGTTCATTCACACTGAAGTATGAAACTAATCAGATTACCTCTGCCAAGTATTTAAATGTTTTACATGAGAGAGAGAAAAAAAAGAATAACTGTAGAATTAGAGGCTTCAACTAATAGATGCAGACTTTGGGATCCAGTGTGTGTGTGTGTGGGGGGGGTGTGCCCCTATATATAAGGGGCAGTTATCGTGAGTGGTGAGAAATAGGAAGTTATGAAATTGGAAACATTTTAGGGATAACTGGGATGTTAATTTGTTAAATTTAAACGTCATGTATCACAAAAGAAAATTTTGTGTTCTTTTTTAAAAAGCTACAATCTACCAGTAATTGCATTCAGAACATTTTCCAAGAATTCAATTTTAATACAAACTGTTTTAATTGGCTTTTTTACTCTATAGAACTTTTAAATGGGTTTCCTATGCAAAATTGACTCATACAAAAAATTAGAAGGTGATGTAATATGTTATGCTATATATAACTCATGTTCTTATAAGGTTTTAAGAGACTGTTTATTTTGTTCTTGATATTTAGTTTTATTCATTTGTTTTTGTCATTTCCAAGGTCAGTGTGCTCCCTTGGTTATTACTCAGTCCTGACTTATGCATTAAAAAAAAACACAGTTGATTGGAAATCTGGAGTCCTGGCTTAGAGAGTTAGAATTATTAACAATTTGGTATGAAAACAGGGATACTTGTTTTTCTTAGTATCTTAGGTTTCTTTTTCTGTTTTTACATGTAAAACTAAAGCAGTTTGCTTTTAGGTCCACCCCAAACACATTTGGGGCACTTACATAAATATGGCTGGATCTCTCCATGTATGCAAAAGCAAAAAGCAGAATTACAAAATTGATTTGGGGATATAAATGAGTATAATTAATGATGCAATACTGAATTAATCTCTTTGTACAGTCAATAAGCTCTCCAACATCCAGAAAGAGTTTCATAAGCTTATGTGATTAGAATGTGGCCTATTCTACATATAGCCTGAGAATTTTCCACCCAGAAAAAAAAAAATCACATGGCATTAAATCAAAATAACTTAATGTGGAGAAAAACTACATTTGCAAGAATGTTAAATTGAGCAGATGCACCTGAAGGCTCAAAAGGAAGCACATTATAAAATTAAAAGAATAATTTGACTTGAAGTTTTAATGTGAGGAATATATATTGCTGATTATTTTATATGGTTATTGGTGCTATTTGAAATGATTACTCCTCAGAGTCTTAATTCCTACCCTCCTCTGATGGCATGGTGGAACTGATTACAGGAAAATAAAATTCAGTCTTCTTCCAAGTCATATGCTTTACAAATGCAGTTTAAGTTTGGGAAATTATATTGAGACTTCATCTGAAAGAAAGCGGATTTAGAGGTAATGTGAATTTCAAGGGTTTCCATTTCAAACTTAAGCATCTCATCAGGTGAATATATAAGCCTAAAACTATGTATTTTTCTCACAGGTCTTTTCTCCCTCCAATGGACCACGTCATAATATAATAGTGATCTTTCAACTTGCTCACCACATGCTGTTGTTAACAATATTTTCCTGTTCTTTCCCTGAATTGCTTTTACTTTTTAAATAGATGCTTTGAAATTCATGTGGATCTTAGGAATGATTTTTTTTCTTAAAAAAAGAATAAACTTAAGCTTTGTCAGTCATACCTCAATAAAGCTCGGAATAAATAATAGATATAGATAGATGATAGATAAATGATAGAAGATAATTATTGAATGATTGATAAATGATTGAAGATAGAGTTATTGAATGATTGATAAATGATTGAAGATAGAGTTATTGATGAAAATGTCATAATTGGCTTCTGGTTATCATATGCTGGTAAATCTTTAACAGTCAGATATCTGAAAAAGAAAAAAGAAAAATTCCTGATGTGTGCTATTATTAATTTTCTTGGTGTAACTATTTCCACCTTGACCAATTTCTAGCTACCAATATGACATCATTGAGTAAGGAAAAGTATAAACCATTCTATAGTATTTTCGCCATTATTATAAAGGACTTACTAGATGTAATGGTTTGGATTTAGACTGTCCCCTTAGTCCTCACAGAACAAGGTAGCAATGTTGGAAGCAGAGCTTGGTTGCTAAGGAAGGGTCCCTGGGGGTGTGGCTTTGGGGATTGTATGAATTCCTCTTCTCTCCCTGCTCCTGTGAGGACCAGGTCCTTGAGTTCTCCCCTTCCCTGCTTCCCACTGCCATGCCCTGAACTCCACACATCTACCCGACATGGACTGAACCTCTACATCTTCAAAAACTGTGAGCAGATAAATCTTCCTTCCTCAAATTTGTGTGTGATCAGGTTTATTGGGTCCCGCAGAGAAAGTGTTGATGGAGACACTAGATATAAATAACTTCTAAAAGCAAAACTGAGAAAATATGTCACATAAGTGACACACTTTGAGTATATTAGCGTTTTAAATGTAACCTATTGAATAGTATATGAATATTATTTAATTCAACTGGCTCATGAAATTTATGATTTTTTTTTGTACTTGGGATTGAATCCAGAGGCATTCTACCTTTGAGCTACACCCCTAGACATACTTTATTTTTTAGTTTGAAGCAAGGTCTCACTAGGTTCCCAAGAATCTTACTAAGTTACTATGGCTGCCCCAGAACCTGTGATCCTCCTGTCTCAGCCTCTCAAGTACTGGGATTATAGGTGTGCCCAATGTACCTGGCAGATTTCTGAAAACCTAACAATTGGTTCTGGGGGCAGCATGAGTGCCTCAATGGAAATTCTAAATAGAAGGAAAAGGCATTATTTGAGCTTTGCGTTTTGCTGATAGTATTGATCTTTCTTAAATAACAATTGAAATAGTTTTCTTTATCTTTGTGTTTGCTCATACTCTACTTTAGCATTTAATACATTGGGAACTTTTTGCACTTACCCTGGTATGGTGTAGGTATTAAGAAATCTAAATTGTTGAGTGAGTACAGTTAGCTGTCTAATCCCACTAGGAAGGTAGCTATTCACCAGACAGGAGGAAATGGTCGTTCTTTGAAATGCAGAGCACTCTGAAGCCCGAATACCTGCTTTCATATCTTGGTCCCTCTATTTTATTTTATTTTGTTTTTGTTTTTATTTCTCTGCTTCAAGCAAGTTATTTAAGAATGCTATATCTCTGTTTCTTGGAAATGTGCCAAATGATAGCTCTTACTTTCCATTTTTCTATAGTGTGGCTGAAATGCTTAATAAGGCTTAGCTATCATTGTCATTTGACTTTTGTGAGGTTCTCTGCTTTTGAAAAAGTGTCCTCCTTTCTAAGCCTTTCCACATGCAATAATGTCCCAAGCCTGAAAAAGCTTCACATAATGTACAGAGAGGTCATCATTAACATCCCATATATAGCACTGTCTTTGACCCCAGGTCCCTAGCTGATGCGAGCAGAGTTATGCTCCCCTAGAATAGACACACATTAGGCAAGCGTTCACTGATGTCCCTCTCCAAACACAGTGACCTCTTTGCCTCCATAAATCTCTCTCACATCTTTCATGGTGACTTCTTAATTCCCCTCTTTCAACCTCAGCCCTTGAATTCCTTTGCATACTTCTATAATGTTATGAGTGTTTCCTTTGGATAACAGTTGTAATTTATCCCTTCATTCTATTGTCCAGAGCACCCAATTACTCTAGCCAAGATCAACTACCTACTTCTTTCCTAAGAAATTGCCTGTTTTATTATGAAAGAGATAGCAGGGGTCTTTCTTTCTTTTCTTTCTTTCTTTCTTTCTTTCTTTCTCTCTCTCTCTCTCTCTCTCTCTCTCTCTCTCTCTCTCTTTCTTTCTTTCTTTCTTTCTTTCTTTCTTTCTTTTATTAAGAATTAACTTAGCCCAGCGTGGTGGCACATGCTTGTAATCCTAGTACTTGGGAGGCTGAAACCAGAGGAATTGGGTTTGCGCCCAGCCTCGGCTACTTAGTGAGGCCCTCTGCAACTTAGTGAGACCCTGTTTCAAAAAAATAAAGAAGGCTGGGCGTGGTGGCGCACACTTGTAATCCCAGTACTTGGGAGGCTGAGACTGGAGGATCCGGGTTCGCAGCCAGCTTCAGCTACTTAGTGAGGCACTCCTCGACTTAGTGAGACCCTGTTTCAAAATAAACAATAAAAAATAGGGCTGGGGGTGTAGCTCGAAGGTAGAATGCCTCTGGGTTCAATCCCGAGTACTGCAAAAAAAAAAAAAAAAAAAAAAAAAAAAAAAAAAAAAAAAAAAAAAAAAAAAAAAAAAAAAAAAAAAAAAGAAAGAAAGAAAAGAATTAACTTCATTTATTTGTCAAAGATACTAGAAGGGTATCAAAACCTGAGATCCCTCTCTAATGTGGTTGTTCTAGGTTCCTGGAAGTTACACGATTTCATAGTAGCCCCCATTTCATTAATTGAGTTTAAAATAGGAAAGATATATTACTATGAACCACATTATGAGGTGAGACTATAATGCACCAATAAAAATGTCAGAAATAGGAAGGAGAATATGTGTGCTTATAAAGGTGGGTCTTTATCTTATAAATGCGGGTAAAATTTTAAATTACAAATTTACTGCCAATTTATTGGATACTCTGTTTCTCATCATGCAAAAGGCATTTTTATTAATTTTTTAAACATAAATTCTTAGGAAGGTCTTCTTTCCATTCATCAAATGTCTATATCCTCCCTCCTACCTGAACAAAGAATTTTAGTCACAGCATTTTCTTTCAATCCTTTAACTTAAAGATAATGAGAAAGCATGACTATTTTTCCTCTCTTGTTTCCTTTCTTGCTTTTCATTATTATTATTATTTTTTTTTTTTTTTTTTTTTTTTTTTTTTTTTTTTTTTTTTTTTTTTTTTTTTTTTTTTTTTTTTTTTTTTTTTTTTTTTTTTTTTTTTTTTTTTTTTTTTTTTTTTTTTTTTTTTTTTTTTTTT
>PVLC010023902.1:0-25202 GCA_004027655.1 Graphiurus murinus | reverse complement strand
AGGTGAGACTATCAGGGTTCTCAATGTTAAAAGACAGGGTGAAAAAGAACAGGCCCAGAAAACAGAATCATGCCACCCTCCTGTCAGGACTGCTGTATGTTGGGTCGTGAGCCATGCAAGCCCAGAAGCATCTGCCAAAGGTTGCAGACAGCTGTGCAAGCACACTGTGCCATTTGTTCAGCTGTTGTGAAGTGAGAGAGGCACATATTCCCAGGGTTCCACCAAGTAGACTTCTTTCTCAATTAAGAACAATGTGATTAGAATGCAAATTCTTTTTATTAGTTGTGATTTTTGTCACTCTGAATATATATTCACTTGAATGAATGCATCTGCTGCTTATTTTTTGCAACTAATGGGGGTATAGAAAACACTATGGCACATTTAAAAATGGGTAATGGTGAAGAAATGAAAATAAGTCATTTTTTCTACCTAAGAAGAGAGTTGCTTCTTAGAAAAATAGGTGTCTATTCACTTGGAAGCTCAAAATGTCTCAGATATAATTTGTAAAAATTCTATCACCTTCTTTCGTTCTTGCATATGAGTATCACAATTTCAATGAAAATGATTTAATGGTGAAATCTCAGATTGTAGCCAAGTCAGTTCACCTTGTATATACGAACAGTTATATTCTGGAAATGAATTAATTAGATTTGTTAAAAAATATAAATGCTCACTTCCACCAAAGGAGGAAAAATTTAAAAAAGATAATAAAGGCGTTTACTAACTGAACTTTGATGTCTTTTACATTTTTTATAAAAGCTCGGCATGTGGGAACTAATTACATTAGCTATGTTGGGTAACAAGCTATTAGTTTTGTGCTTCAGACTTATTAACCACCTATCAGTATATAGTTCACAGGCAAATGAATAGACTCAATCCCTGTATCAAAACACAAACCAACCAAATAATCCCATGTTTCATGACTTTTAACGTTGATTATCTCCTTGGAAATACTTTACCAGAAGCCAGACATACAACTGCCACTTTAGAAAAGAGTCTCTGGCAGTTTATATTAGAAGCCTCAAGTGGATTTAATCTTGATTTAATAATCACTCCTTTTTAGACCACATATGAAAGGTCACGGAGGAAAAGCAGTTTTTCCCAGTGATTCAAAGAGATTGAGCAATGGCCACATAAATCCTGAGAATTTGCTTATTTAATGTGGTATATAGCTACCATTTGCAAATTTAAACAAATCAATAGAGAAAATAAGATATTTAATGTGCTGAAATTTAATGTCAAGAAAGTTTTTAAGATTTTTCTTATTTTGGTTGGTTTTGTCCAGTTCTTCAGGGTGAAATATAACATTTAATTCTAAAGCAGCAAATTTGTATAAATTATGATCTTTAGCTCTAATAATCAAACGGCATTTTATTTTAAGAAGCATTACACCTGTATAATAAATGAGTTATTGCCATCCATCATGATGCTTAACTGCATTTCATAGTCTCTGTGCTCTGACAAGAGCAAACAGGAGGTTAGTGTACAAATAACCCCATGAAAAATTTACAATGATTTATTTTTCTGAGTTATTAAAAGCCCAGTCATAGCTCAAATCTCTGAATACCCATAAAATCAGGAAATTATTGCCATAAAATTAAGAAATTATAGTAAAATCCCCATACAGGAAGTAATTTCAACAAGATACAACCCATTGGAAATCGCTTACATTATATTTATATTTCAAATTAAAACTTTGATTAAGTAAAATGTCAACAAATTATGCTACCTGAAACTCAGTTCTTGCTTTTATTGCAATATAACATAATTCACTTAAGTAATCATTTACTTTCCTTTTAAATTCATACTGAGAGAATGTATAAGTCAAGATATTTCTTAGTATATGATTCCTTTTGAAATTTTTGATCTTAAGTACAGGAAAATTCATTATTTTAGAGTAAAACCAATCAACAATCGACAAAGTGACATAATTATTGTTTGATAGCTATCAGAAAGTAAAAAGCTAAGTAGAAAGTAAATGTTCAGAAATTATTCTTAGAATATAATTCAATGATATTATTATACTTCTACTTTATTTTTTTATTTTTTTGCGGTATTGGGGATTGAACTCAGGGGCATTCTACCTCCGAGCTACACCCCCAGCCCTATTTTTTATTCTTTATTTTGAAACCAGGTCTTGCTAAGTTGTGGAGTGCCTCACTAGGTAGCTGAGGCTGGCCTCGAACCCGGATCCTCCAGTCTCAGCCTCCTGAATGCTGGGATTACAAATGTGCGCCACCACGCCTGGCTTATACTTCTACTTTAAATAAATTAAAGAGATAACTATTTGGAGCTATGTTTTAGTATAAAAATCTATACAATGCAAACTATAGCTCATTAAAACTCCCTCTCATGCCATTTTTTTTTCAATGACAAAGTACATGGAAAAGTTTATTTTTAAGAAAATACTTGTGGAGTATTATAATAGCTGGGTTATATCAATTTCTGGTCTTTTGAGGAGCTTCCATACTGATTTTCCTGGTGTTTGTACTAATTTACAATCCCCCTAACAGTGTACAATTATTCCTTTTTCCCTGTATCCTCAACGGTATTTATTATCTTTAGTATTCTTTTTTGTTTTTGCGGTACTGGGGATTGAACTCAGGGGCATTCTACCTCCGAGCTATACCCCCAGCCCTATTTTTTATTCTTTATTTTGAAACCAAGTCTCACTAAGTTGCGGAGTGTCTCACTAGGTAGCTAAGGCTGGCCTCGAACCCAGATCCTCTGGTCTCAGCCTCCCGAATGCTGGGATTACAAGCGTGCGCCACCACGCCCAGCTTATCTTTAGTATTCTTAATGATTGTCTTGGTAATGGGAGTTAGATACAAATGTATGGCTTTTAATCTCACTAATCTCACTAAGTTGTATAAGTAAATTGTACCAATAAAATTCTAAATAAATACTGTAGAAGTTATTAACAGTAATTGAATGAAAATAAAGGCTTGAGTAGAAAAAAGAAAATATATTGATAAAAACTACATTTATACTAAAGACAATACAATATGAATTATTTCTTCCTAGTTGGAAATTCTCAATTTTACAACATTTGTTCCTAATATAATCTATAGGCCAAATATTACCTGATAAAGAAAATAAGTGTTTCTTTGGGGGAAAAGGAAGTATTTCATGTATCTAAGAATAGCCAATAAATTTGTGGAAATTAAATTTTATTAAATTAAAAACCTTCTAATAATTATTCTTAACAGAACAGGTGTGCAACAGATGTTTGTAGCAGCACTTTGTCATAGTGAAAAGGCAAAAACAAGCTATTAGTATTGGGCTTATTAAGTAAATAATGTCTCATATCCACAATATGAAACACTTCCCTATCATTAAGAACAATGATAGGTTTCTGGGTTTATTTTTCAAAGATAAGTGCTCATTACTGATTGTTAAATGAAAATAGCAGCTTACAAAATAGTATAAAAGGTATGCTCAATTTTTAACCTGTATAGAAAAGATTATAGAAGCTATATATCAAAATACTAAATGTAGTTTCCCTAGGTAGTAGGATCAAGGGTGATTTTCAGCTTTTATTTTTTTTATATTGTGGGAATTTTCTATTATAAAATGTATTATTTTAATAGTCACAAGGAATTATTTTAATATTTGTGCATGGGAAATTATAAATATCAAATAGAATAAAACTGAAAGGAAGTGAATAAAGACAGCTTCTGGGAGTAAAAACATCACTAACACAACATTTTAAAGAAGGTTTCTAGGCTAGGGATTCTCCCGCTATCCATTCATTTGTTGTTAGTGTACAGGGACTAACCAGGATACTGGACACTGCATGAAGGCTATCCCATGCTTGAGTTTTCTAGTTCCTAGTCTCCTTTCCTTATCATTTTATGGCTGACATCAAGGTGACCATAACAAAGATGGAATCTCAATTCATATCACCACTATCATGATGTCCTAATGTGGTTCTTATATTCAAAATGAAAATGACACTTTAATGTGGCACTTGCATAACTGAAATTAATGAAAATCCAATAAGTATGTCTTTGACATGGACCATGCGAACATCTACCTCGATGTTTTTTTATACAGGAGTTTTATAAAAGAAGGGGGAAGTATGGCAATGTTAGCTATTACACTGTATTTAACATGAATCTTTTTAACATAAACCTTAATTTGTCTAGCTCTGATTCTGTATTTAAACAATAGGTTTATAGGACTATTAGGTAACATAAAAAGTCTAATGAATAAAAGCTATTTGGCATAAAAATACTGTAATGAAAATAGCAACTTATACTTAGAGTCTTTACTATGTGCCAGGTGTTATTCTAAAAGCATTCTTTGTGTAGCAAGTCCAGTCCATGATTCCTCAAAGCAACCTATGCAGCAGGCATTCTGGTTATCCCTTATTTTGCCCATGGGAAAAGTAAGGTTCAAAGAGCTAGTAAGTCCTTTCCAAGGTCACATAGCTAAAAAGTGACAGAGTGAGGTGGTAAACCCAGATATTCTGAATCCAGAGCACTTAAGTTCTGATTTAGATTTAAAAATAATATAAATAAACTTCTAATCTTAGAATAGTTTCAGATTTATAGAAAAGTTGAAAAAAAAGTACAGAGAATTTGTGTTTACACCTCACTCAGTTTCCCCTTTTATTAAAGTCTAACATTAAAGTTATCAAACATTTATTACAACTAAGGAACCAACCTTAGTATATTGCTAGTAAATAAACACTACACTTTGCTTGAATTTCACTAGATTTTATCCCCTAATGCGCCTTTTCTGTTACAGAAGTCCATCCAGGAGTCTGTATTACATCAAACTGTCACATGTCCTTAGCTTCTTCTTTGTGACAGTTTCTCCAACTTTTCTCATTTTTTATGATGCCAACAGTTTTGAGGAGTACCACTCATTTATCTTGTAGAATGTCCTTCAATTTGGTTTCAGGTGGTGAAGTTCAGGATTAGACTGTGGTTACAGTTTCGAGGGGAAGAGCACAGAGGCAACGTGCCATTCTCAGCACATCAAGTCAAGGGCACCTTCTACCATAATGACGTCACTGATGGAGCTAGTTTTGAAGACCTAGTTCAAGTACTGTTTGCCTGGTATCTCCTTTATGATGACTATCTTCCCCTGCATCCACCATTTGTTACACTCTTTGCTATAGAACATAGTTTCCAATCCTAGTCTATTCAACCGGTGAAGGGTGACAGAGAGCTAAGCTCCACCTACTTGAAAGGGAGCGTCTACATAAATTACTTTAAATTATTCTGAGTGCTGATTTCTAGCTCATTATTATATACTGCCTCTTATATCTTACTCTTTCTTACTATTTCATTACTAATTTATGATAATTTAAAACAATTCTTAACTAATTTTCTGCTTCTCCAAGGTCCAAAAACATGTTAGAACTAAATGTGACAACAGATAAATTGGTTTTAAAATATTTTCCACTGATCACTGTAGAGTTGTCACAAAGTGACTAATTAGAAATCAGTTTTTCTCAGAAGCATTCTTTAAAGAGCTTACCAGAAATATCCGTTCAAGTTGATCCTGAATGTCTTTCATTCCTGGAAAAGCAGCAACTCCTTGGATCATCTCAACAAAGATGCAGCCCACTCCCCTGAAAGAAGAAATAAATGTTATAAAGGCTTTAGTACATTCTGTTCAGAAAACTAAATGAGCGATTACTCCACAGAAAAGCAATGAGTACTTTTTTTTTTCTTTTTTAGGTACTAGGAATTAAACCCAGGGGCACTTTACCACTGAGCTATATACCCAGCCTATTTATGTATGTATGTATGTATGTATTTAAGACAAGGTCTTGCTTAATTGCTGAGGTTGGTCTAGAACTTGCAATCACCCTGCCTATCTTTCCAAGTAGCTGGGATTACAGGTATGCAATATTGAGCCTGGTATAAATAATACTCTTAATGAGCACCAAGAGCCAGGCACATACCCAGACCATGACTCTTTTTCCCCACATGTCTCCTGGCCAGAAAGGCTTCTAAACAGGTGAAGAAGCTGGGCATGGTGGTACATGCCTATAATCCCAGTACTTGGGAGGATGAGACAAGAGGATTATAGGTTTGACCCCAGCTTTAGCAACTTAACAAGATCCTCGGCAATTTAACAAGACCCTGTTTCAAAATAAAAATAAAAAGGGCTGGTGGTATAGCTTGGAGGCAGAATGCCCCTGAGACCAATCCCTAATATCAACCAACCAACCAACCAACAAAAATATAAAATAAAATAAAAAATAAACCAGATCAGATAAAGAAACATGGGCTCAGAAAATCATAAGCATTGGAGGCTTCTTCTTATTTACAGGGTACAGTTGGAAAAGTCTGGAGTCTGTCATCCAAAATCCTCCCCTAAATGTATTTTACAAACTCATAATATATTATAGTCTATAGCTTTCCAATGGTTCTCAGTCCTCTTTGCATCAGCATCATCTAGGGATTTTTGAAAACTGCAAATTCTCTGGCCACAAACCTCAGAGATTCTGCCCAAGCACTGACTTAAGCTGCCGGGATGGTTTAGGACAGCAGCACTGAGAATTGCTGAGCCAGCTTCATCTACAGTCACGAGTAAACTTGGCTCAAAAATTACTTCATTACCCTCCCTTTTTACCTATTTGCTCTTGATATTTAAATCAAGCTCAACATCTAGAATGCCAACTTCTCCACCAATCTTCCATGTACCTTCTAACAGACAGATTAGCTCCTCTTAAGAGTTACTGGATAAGCCCTTAATATGTTAGCCATCTACTATGCTTAACCTCCTTTCCTCCCTCAATGTGCCACACTCACAGTTCCTTTCTAGCAAGGCAGTCCAGCATAGCAGAGGACCTTGCTTTCCAGACAGCATCAGGCTGCACCTAAACCAACAGAAATGAAGAGAGAGGGGCAGAAAGACAGACCCTTGTGCTGGAAAACAAGTTTTTTGGAGCAGGATGGTCAGGAACTAGCATATGTTGATGGGCTTGGTAACTTTTATAACAGAGAAATAGCATGAATAGTCACACATTCCTGCACGCAAAGAAGTCACCTGAACTGATCTGGTTCCTGCCTTCTGGAGGCCTGGGTGTTCTTATAACTCAGTGTTTTTGCTAGATCTTTCTACCTCCTAGCAATTCTCTGCTTGTTTGTTTTTAATGGCTCTACCTTGAGGGGGTTAATGTTTCCTGCAACTATCCAAGTAAAACCATGAATGTATTAGGACATTTTTTCACCTCCTACACTCATATTCAATTTAGGGCAATCAAACCTTTGAGTCATTAACTTACTTCAGAACCTTATGGACAAGTGACCTACTTCTCTACAGCTTCTCTAGTCATTATCACAGTTGTATATGAACAATGTTTTGAATTAAAGTAATACATTTGCAGAAAGGCATTTCCTATTATACCACGTAATTTCTGTTCAAATTAAGCACAAAGATACATACACAGAGTGCCAAAATGACTAAAATTAAACATGCCCTACTTTGTATCATTAAATGATTTCATTTAAGTCATACACAGTTTCAAGTCAGTGTTCTAAATAGATGGGTTTAATACAGGTTGTTTTCATTTTGGATTCGAGACACAGCATAGGTATGGAAAAAATTAATGTAATTAGAATAATAAAATGTAATGGCATGTCCATAAATACTGGTTTCAGATTTCTGATTAAGTCTATTTAAAGTTCCAGTATGGTCATCCTAATACTTGAAAAGCTGAGATAGGAGGATCTCAAGTTCAAGGGCAGCCTCAGCAACAGAGCGAGACTCTCAACAACCTCGTGAAACCCTGGCTTCAAAATAAAAAATAGGGCTGAGGGTTTAGCTCAAAGGCAGAATGCCTCTTGGTTCAATCCTGAGTACCACAAAACTAACTAACTAACTAACTAACTAACTAACTAACTAACTAACTACAAAAAATTCCAATATGGCACTTTTTCAAATTTTTCTACCAAGAATTCTTATAAGACTACTGCTCTTCACTACTATTGTCTTCTTAATGTTACATAAAACACTTTGGTCTTTTTTCCCATTCAGAAGATGCTCTCTATTGTGGAAGACCTAGGGCTTCATTTTTCCCATCAGAGGCTGCAACTCTGAGTGTGAAGAGCCTCAGCCGATGCCACGGCCACCCACTGGTGTTCATAGCTATGCTGGCTGAGAAGATAACTGTCACACAGTAGGACTCCACCTGCAATTTCTTCTACCACTAACTTGTTCTTAGTTTATATCATCTCCAGAGTAAGATACTTAGCAGGATTACCAGATCAACCTCTAATGCAATTCTACTCAGTTGGAATGAGATGACATCACTTCTCCATGGGCTCTTATCTGTTTGGCTGGCTAAGGGACTAGGACTTTCATTTCTAATGGATACTTCTTATGATATCATTTTCAAAGATGCTTGAGGGTGTACTAATGAAGCTGAGAACTATACATACAGGAAAAAATATAACACACAAGAAAACAAACAGCATATCAGCAATAATAATACAGCGGAATTCTTTATTATTGGAGATGCCTTATTGCCAAATGGCGATAAAAGTCCTTCAATTTAATAGAAAGGGACTATTGACGGCCTTCCTCTCCACCCCCTCCCTACCGTCCATTAGCCCTGTGCTTGTCTCTCGATAGATGAAGCTGAGGACACAGAGTGGTTTACTGAGAATGAATTCATCCACTTCAGCACTATACTTATGATATACAATCTTGTATCAGGAAATGTCTCATTTGTGGCTTCTTTTTAGAATTTGAATAACTACGTAATTATCACCCACTTAATCTAAATTTTTCAAGAATAAGAATTGGCTACAAAAGCTTACAGTTAAAGTTGCCATAGAATTCAATATGTTCAAACCTTTCTTTTAGGATTATTTAGCGAGTAAGGTGATATATAAAATGCTTACCACTGTGCTGACACATCTTTTTGATTCTTCTGAATTCAAAATTTTCAAACTTAACCTGTTATAGGTTTATGAGTAATTTTTTAATTGCATTTCAAAATGAGAGACTAAGCAATATTGATAAGTCTTTGTGAGGTCAGGCAGAGACAAATGTTCTTTTTGGGCCTGAATGTCACACAATTTGGGATTTTTTTTTTTTTTTTTTTTTTTGCGGTACTGGGGATTGAACTCAGGGGCATTCTACCTCCGAGCTATACCCCCAGCCCTATTTTTTATTCTTTATTTTGAAACTGGGTCTCACTAAGTTGCGGAGTGCCTCACTAGGTAGCTGAGGTTGGCCGTGAACCTGGATCCTCCGGTCTCAGCCTCCCGAATGCTGGGATTACAAGCATGTGCCACCATACCCGGCAGGGATATTTTTTATTATAAGAAACAATACAAAAGTGGGTATAAAAGTGAATGTTGAATGAGAAAATTAATCAAAAGTAATAACCATTTAAAAAGCTAACAAATATGATAATCTAAAATTTGAAAAAATAATGTAGCATTAATTATTAACTATATGAAAAGCCTCTCTGATACTTTTTGTTCTGCAGTTTTGATTACATAGTCTACAATGAATTCCTAACAATCTTATATTCTTTCCTTTTTGTGCTGGAGATTGAACCAAGAGCCTTGCTAAGTCTGCAGTCCACCACTGAGTACATCCCAAGCCCAGTTATATCCTTTTCTATAATGACATTTGTTTGGAAATTTATTTTTCTTTTTTCTTTCTCTCTCTTCAGTTTTTTTTGGTTTTGATTGTTTTTGTTTTTTCTAATAATTTTCTCATCACAGGTAAGATCATATAAGTTTTTAGGACTGTTGTTAATTTTGGGAAAACCTCTATTAAGTTTCTTTGAGGCTTCATATGCTATAAATGCAGGAGCTCTAACATATCCTTTTTTATACATTTCCAGGATAACCTGCTGGCAGAGCATGGTAGGACACATCACCTCAAAGTAAGGACTAGAAAACATTTATACATCTCAGGTTTTTTTGTTTGTTTGTTTTTGGTTTTGTAAAATTGGGAGGAAATATATATGGTGATTTTTTTTTTGTGTGTGTGTGTGTGGTACTGGAGATTGAACCCAGGGGCATTCTACCTCCAAGCTACACCCCCAGTCCTATTTTTCATTCTTTATTTTGAAACAGGGTCTCTTGTGGAGTGCCTCACTAAGTAGCTGAGGCTGGCCGCAAACCCGGATCCTCCAGTGTCAGCCTCCCAAATACTGGGATTACAAGCCTATGCCACCATACCCGGCTCATATGGTGATTTTTTTTTTAAAAAAGGATGCTTCTACAACCAGTTCTATAATTTCTTCTCCAAATAGAGGTCCCAGTGAGTGGATATGCATAATAAAGGTAGAAGAAGAAGTCTCTACATATGTAAACTGTTTTTTTTTTCCTCTCTGTGGTACTGGGGATTGATCCCAGAGGCATTCTACCTCTGAACTACATCCCAATCCCTATTTTACTTTTTTAATAGTTTGGAATAGGATTCTCCCTAATTTGCTGAGGCTGGTTTCCAGCCTGAAATCCTCCTGTCTCAGCCTCAGAACTACTTAGAGTACAGGCATGTGCCACCATGCATAGCCTTATATGAATTTTTTTTTTTTTTTTTTTTTTTTTTGCAGTACTGGGGATTGAACTCAGGGGCATTCTACCTCTGAGCTACACCCCCAGCCCTATTTTTTATTCTTTTTTTGAAACCGAGTCTCACTAAGTTGCAGAGTGCCTCACCAGGTAGCTCAGGCTGGCCTCGAACCCGGATCCTCCGGTCTCAGCCTCCCGAATGCTGGGATTACAAGCGTGCGCCACCATGCCAGGCTCCTTATATGAATTTTTTAAAAAAGGTTTTTAATTTGTGTTTAGACAATAGGAGGAAATATCTCATTTCTTAGAAGTATTATCTTTTATTTTACTAGGGAATTTTATCTATTAAACTGAATTTTATAAATGTAAGGTTGCTGGATTATGCATTGCTTTTGAAGATTTTTTTTCCATCTAACCGCAGTCTAAACCTAGGTTATACCCAAGTCCTACATCACTGTCCCTATGTTGATAAAAGAACCAAAATCAAAATTTTAAAATTTTATCTCGAAGGTTTATCTTCCTTAAAATCAACAATGGAGATTGGATGCTATATTATTCCTTTTTTTTTTTTTTTTTTTTTTTTCTATAATAAAATACCTAAGCCAGGCTAACTTTATAAAGAAAGGAGGTTTATTTAGCTCATAGTTTGGGAGGCTGAAAGTCCAAACAGGGTGGTACAAGTTTTTGGGAGGGACCCCACCACCTTGGCTGTATCAATCACTTAATGGTGGCTGGTAATGCAGTAGTATAGGGGTAAAAGAAATCACATCTCAAAAACAGGAAGCCAAGGAGACTGGGTGGGACCAGGCCTTTGTAACAGCACTCCTGCAAGAATTAACCAGGGTCCTAAGAAAGAACCCAATCACTTCCAAGGACACACTTCCATGGACCCAAGGAATTTCCCACAGAGCTCTACCTCTTAAAGGTCTCATCACACCACAATACCACCACCCTGGGGGCCAAGCTTCCAACACATAAACCTTAGGGAAAAATATGGAAACCATATCCAAACCATCACAGGGCCAGTGAAAGCCACATGCTGTGTCATTAACCTTGCTTTCCAAATTCACATCTCATCTCTATCCATGAGATTTCCTGTTCTAGCCATGCTGCTTTTTAAACATTCCACACTCTTCCCAGTTCAGGGTCTCTGCAGTTGTTCCTCTGCTACTGTATGCATGGATAATTGGTTCTTGTTATTCAGGAACAGCTCAAATAATGCTATGTACACATACAAAGTTGTCAATACCAATTGCATCCTGTACTGGGAGGGGTGGAAATGGGGCGGGATCTGGAGGGAAACACACCAAGTGTTTATGTGCATGTATATTTCTGTCACTCCAGACCTCAATATGATGTATAATTATAGTGTACCAATAAAAGTATCTTTAAAAAATATGTCCTTCCCAGCCACCATGTGTAAGGCAGGTTCCTCTTTGCTGCCTAATTTCTATATCTCACCCTCCTTATTCAATTTGTTCCTTTTATAACATTTAAACCGCCAGGAATGATGGCGCACACTTGTAATCCCCAGCACTTGAAAGGTTGAGAAAGGAGGATAGCAGGTTCGCAGCCAGCCTCACCTACTTAGTGAGGCCATCCACAACTTAGTAAGATCCTATTTCAAAATAAAGAATAAAAAATAGGTTTGGGGGTGTAGCATGGAGTTAGAATGCCCCTGGGTTCAATCCCCAATACTGCAAAAAATAAAAAATAAAATTAATTAATTAATTAATTAAGAACTCAATCCCTTTGCTTTGAGGGGTATGTCTCATCTAAATGGAAGGTTCAAGACAGGGACAGGCTACTGTGTCCTTGTGCCCAGGACCCAGGAGAGTGTTAGGCATGTAGTAAAACTCAAAACTATTTGTTGAATGGATATTGAATAAAAAGCAATGCAATCCTCCCTCTTCCAGACTACCCAGTATGAACTGAGCTTGTTGGAACTGGTTCCAATGAGTTTTGCATGGAGGTAGGGGCAGGGTGCACAGCAGCTCTACAATGAACAAAACTGGCAAACACTACCTGAGTCACATGATCGAGGTTAACATAGTCAGTGATAAGTCAAGTTGGTGACATGTTCCTTTGGTATGACATGAGGAGAATGTTAGTTCAGCTCTGCTATCTTCACCCCCAAACATTAGACAAACCCAAAATGTGGGGCAGTTTTCAAATTATCTGACTAGAACTCCTTAAAATGTGAAGGTTATAAGAAAACAAGGAAAGAAACTATTATAACCCAGGAGAAGCTAAGGACATGTGACAAATAGTATAATATGACATCCTTGGAGGGATTTTAAAACAGAAAAAGGAAGTTAGGGAAAACTATAAAAACCAAAAAATGTTATTTTTAGAAGTCTGGCATGGTGATGAATGTCTGTAACCCCAGTCACTCTGACTGACACAAAACGATTGTTTGAGCCTAGGATCTCAGGGCCAGGCTGGGCAACAGAATGGGACTCTGTCTCTTAAACCTTAAAAAGTAAAACTAAATAAGATTATTCAGTTACTAGAAATGTGCCAATGTGGGTTTCTTATTGTGACAAATGTATTATAGTTACATAAGAGTATAACCATAGGGAAACGTGGGTAAGAAGTCCTTCCTTCCCCTTCCTTCCTCCCTCCCTCCCTCCCTCCCTCCCTCCCTCCCTCCCTTCCTTCCTTCCTTCCTTCCTTCCATTTAGTGGTATCTCTGAGCTATACCCCCAGTCCTATTTTTTATTCTGTATTTCAAAACAAGGTTTCACTAAGTTGCTGAAGCTGGCTGAGAACTTGCTATGATCCTGTCTCAGTTTCCCAAGGTACTGGGATTACAAGCGTGTGCCACCACACCCGGTGAGAAATATTTCTAATATCTTTGTAATATTCATATAAATATAAAACTATTCTAAAACTAAAAAAAAATTATTTTTTAAAAGCAAAATGAAGGACAGTATTTATTGGGTGGGGAGTTTATATAGAATTAGTCATAAGTAGAAAATCCATAGTAGTTCTAGTTTTTTCTATATGAGTGGGGGAAAAAAAAACAAAACAAAATGAAACCTTTGTGCATTTTCATGATCTTTTTCTTAGAAGCCATGAGTGATCTAAAATTGCAGGCTCAGCATAGAATGACAGTTGAGGTTTGACCTTAAAGAACTTGGGCAACAAAATAATTAAGGATTAATTAAGCTTAATATGAAGATATTTGAAAACTGACATATACACTCTATAGCAAAGAAAGTGAAGATGAAAAATTTATTTAAACTATCATACTTAAAATTTATTTAAACAATACAGGGGTGGCAGTTAGGTGTAATGCCGAGAAAAATGTCATAGAGAAGGAATAAAAACTTTTCTCCAACAGAGTGGGGAACGGGTGAGTTAATGGTACATCTTTGGAAAGTCTGATCTCTCAGACTGGGTTAGGGTCCCTAATTCCATGCCCCCATTAATTGTACTTTCTTTTTTTTTTTTTTTTGCGGTACTGGGGATTGAACTCAGGGGCATTCTACCTCCGAGCTATACCCCCAGCCCTATTTTTTATTCTTTATTTTGAAATCGGGTCTCACTAAGTTGCAGAGGGCCTCACTAGGTAGCTGAGGCTGGCCGTGAACCCGGATCCTCCGGTCTCAGCCTCCCAAATGCTGGGATTACAAGGGTGCGCCACCATGCCAAGCTCCATTATACTTTCTACAACTATACTTACTTTAAATGGATTAGCCACCATCATCTTTTTCATAATGAGGACTTAGTCATTAAGATTTATTTGCTTGTTTATTTTTGAAGTCCTGAGGATTGAACCCAAGGGGCATTTTACCTCTAAGCTATACCCCCCAGCCATATGTGTGTATGTGTGTGTGTGTGTGTGTGTGTGTGTATACACACACTTATAAATATATATATATATATATACATATATATACATATATATATATACATATATATAAATAAAATTTTTTTTCTTGGTACTGGGGATGGAACCCAGGGGCATTCTACCTCTGAGCTACACTCCCATCCTTATTTGTTATTCTTTATTTTGAAACAAGGTCTCACTAAGTTGTGGACAGCCTCACTAAGTAGCTGAGGCTACCTGGGAACCCAGATCCTCCTGTCTCAGCCTCTCAAGTACTCTCCTTTTTATATTTTGTTTTGAAACAGGATCTCACTAGTTTGCTGAGAGTCTCACTAAATTGCTGAGGCTGTCCTCAAATCTGTGATCCTCCTGTCTCAGCTTTTCAACACCCACCACACCCAGCTTATCTTTAAAGATATAGTCCAAATGAGTAAAAGAGGTTATGGCAATATGGAAATAATACAGGGCCTGGTTAAAATAGGGTGAGGTCATTAAAGTCACCAGCTAATACACAGCGTAAAATATCTGTTTACTAAAGTCCTGCTGAGATTTCATAGTGCAAGGTGACTTTATATCTTTCAACAAAAATAGAGATTAATTACACCCATCAGCATGCATACTCAAAAGAATACCTGCCGTTAGCACATAATATTTCAAGTGTAACATACTCAGTCAATTTTCTCATGAAGACATTATCATTATATGCAAGATGGGGATTAACCAAGTAAATGATTACCCCACTTAAAGAAGTGTAAAATAGAAAGTAGATGTTATTGTTTGTCTAGTTGCAGTAACCTAATCATGGTCTTAGCCAAAACATATAAAAATTAAAAAAAAAAACTGTACCCCTTCCCTAATTCTCAGAGCAAACATTTGGTTTAATCTTAGTAAACAGTGCACTGAGACTTTAATATTTATAAATATGGCGCAATTAAAATTGTAAAACCCACATATTGTAGTTTCTAATTTCATCTATTTGTTAGCAAAGGTATAAAAGATTCTTTAGGACAGAGAGCTTTAAGTCAAGAGTGACAGTTTTTCACTCTCAAATAGCACCATTTACCCACAAAGCCAAGGAGGGGTCAAGACACAGCATAGCCTGTGCATTCCCCAGCCTGCAGAGAGGACAGCCACCCACCTGCATCCTCTGTTACAGCAGAGGAGACCTGCCCCTTCTCATACACACCTTCCTAATAAGGGGTTACAGGAGACCTCTACTCAAGTTCAGAGGACTACTTAGTGCCATTAAGAACCATCTTCATTGTCAAAATATTTGGAAAGAGGGCTGTAGATGAAGACACTGTCAGGCTGCTTCTGACAGGAGGCAAGCAGATGAACAGAACCATGACTTAGTGCAAGTTCATACATTTGCCTTTCTCCCCTTCAATATTGCGCAGGCACCAGAAATTTTCTAAGAGCCTATGTCTCAATCCAAGAAAGCATCCAAAGCAGTTCTTCTCCTGGCTGAATGTGCATGCTGGCCACATGGAGTTCTTGTTACAATCTGGATTCTGATTTACTAGGTGTGAGTTGGAGGCCTAATATCTTGCTTTTCTCTCAAGTTTTCCAATGATGTTAGTGCTCTTGTTCTCAAAAACCAGATAATGAAGAGCAAGAATCTAAAGATATCTAGGCAATTCTGCTTTTAAAGGCATTTTTACAACTCAGATTAATTCTCTAAACATGTATTCAGGCTCTGGCCAAAGGAACAAGAAAGAAACAGTAGATCAGTAAAGTAAATTAGATTAAATATGAAACACAATCTGAATTTAACACTCAGGAATGTAAGACTAACTGAGAAAGCTTTCATGTTAATTAACCTAGTAGGTAATTTTATTTAGCCATGGTTCACTGAAGTATACCATTATGCAATGAAAGCTAGGGCTAATTGATGAAACAAGAAAGCTATATATTTTTCTCACAAAAGCTGTGTATGTTTGTAAAATAGACCAGAGTTTTGTTCCCTAAGAGATCAGCTTCTAAAAGAACAAAATATAATCTGTAAGAAAATTTATTATATATAACAGATGTGATCTTTTCATTCTGGCATTCACAGTATTTGAAAAGTGAAAGATTAAAAAATTGCATTCCACCATGCCCTTGGTGACTACCGAAGGAACTGAATTGATTAAACTGTCACTCATCATTTACTGTGGGTAGTGCTTCATTAGGCACCGATGGGCACAATATATCTTAGTCAAATACTTCTCTGGAGTCCTTAGTTCTCAAGGCATGAAAACAAAAACCTAGAGTTTTGAGTAAAAATCCCTCTTAGAAGATGGATGATCCAAAACAATGAAGTTTTTACATAAGGGGAAAGTTTAAGGTTTATTTTTTAAACTATTTAACAAAACTATTTCTCTGTCAACCTCAGCAACTTAGTGAGATCCTATATCAAAATGAAAATTAAACAGGGCTGGGGGTGTAGCTCAGAAGTAGAATACCCCTGGGTTAAATCCCTAAATAAAAATAAAAATAAAAAATAAAATGATTTCTCTAAGAAGGTGTACTTACAAATAAGCACATCAACATAAAAGTTAGACAAAAGTAAAGAAGGAAGTACAGGAAACTGATATAGTTCATAAAAGTCCAGTCAGGGAGGCCTTCTGGGAGGTCCCAGGCAGATGAGCTAAAGCCTTCCTTACCAGAGTCCATATCTAAAAGCCCAACAATCTTTCTCTTTTTTTCGGTACTGGGGATTGAACTCAGGGGCATTCTACATCCGAGCTACACCCCCAGCCCTATTTTTTATTCTTTATTTTGAAACAGGGTCTCACTAAGTTGCAGAGTGCCTCACTAGGTAGCTGAAGCTGTCAGCGAACCTGGATTCTCTGGTCTCAGCCTCCCAAATGTTAGGATTACAAGCGTGCACCACCATGCCCACCTTAAGCCCAGCCATCTTAATGTGCCAACTAGCAAAAATGTTCCTTAAGTTTCAGTGGTAATTTTTGCTCATACACCTCAAATAGTATGTGTATATATGTTTTATCAGTAGTGGTTTTAAATAAAATTGAAAAGCTATATATTTGCTTTCTGGTTCTATTACCTGAGCCAGAAATCCAGGAATCATCTGAAATCCTTTCTCTTCCTTCACTATGCCCACCCAGTCAAGTCATCATATCCTATGTATTTCTAAATATTTCTCCATTCTGATCTCTGGTCACTCCTCCCACCTCCTCCTTTCCTTCCTTTTTCTCTATCTGTTTCCAAAACTCCATCCTCCATCCCTATCTACAAATATCAGCTGTTTTACCTCCTCGTGATAAGCTTATCCATGTCATGAGCCATTCATCCTTCAACCCTAGCACTGTCAAAAGAATTCTCTTTCCCAAGTCAGGCTGGGTATTTACTACTGGGCGAAGCCTTCTTTGACATCCCAAGTCTCCTTAACAATCTACCAAGGATGGAATTCACCTTCACCTCAGAGTCACTGCTCTACCAACTGAACTGAATATTCAATATTCAATAATAAATTATTTATTTATTATTAATTTAATTATTTAATTTATTGTTTAATTAAATATTAAATTAAATATTAAATGTTCTAGCTCATCACACTGCTTTTCCTTCTAACTCTGCAGGCATGAATGGGTCTTTCTCCTCCTTGTAGCCCCAAGTATAGTACCCAGTATAAAATGTTTGCTAAATATCTTTAAAATACATGAATGGATGAATTTCATGAACTCCTGTGAGGAGTACACACACAAGAAAGGCAGTTGATTGAGACCAAATATTATCACATGAAATTAAACACTAAAAATAATTCATTAAGTTTACCACATCTTAACCCTAACTTCATTTAAGGCATGTCAAAGGAACTCGAGCAGTTTCCATGGAAACCTGCAGTTCAGCAGTGTAACTTACTCAAATGCTAAAATTTAGAGATGGAAGGACTCAGAGAACGTCTATAATAATGTTTTGATTTTTACATGTAAGGAAAAATATCACACGCCTAAATGTCTTACCTTCAGTCCTAGAATCAGAAACTGCAGCTCCTGACTCCTGTCCAGGCATCCCTTCATCATGCCATCCTGGCACCCCAATTAAACCAGTGTGTCCCTACTAGGTCACCCTAGCGAGATTAAAGCAAAGGAAGCAACTCCCCCCCCTCCCCAAATGATACATATGCTAGGAAGGATAAAGATAAAACTGAAATCAGGTCTTCACAGTCAAAGATTTGGGCAGAGAACACAATAAGATAATCCTAGGAAACTTTATCATCATTGCTAACCCACTGAAAATAAGACTGTTAATGTTTTTAAATGTTGAAAATTTCAGAATAGACAAGTATGGATAACAAAGATACTAGAGAGAGAGAGAGACAGAGTGTGTGTGTGTGTGTGTGTGTGTGTGTATGTGGTGATGGGGGTTGAGCTTGGAGCTTCAAACTCTGAGCTACATTCCCAGCACTACTTTATGTATTATTTGGAAACAGGGTTTCACTAAGTTGTTGAGAGCCTTTCTAAGTTGCTAAGGCTGGTCTTGAACCTCCTATCTCAGCCTCCCAAGTACTAGGATTACAGGCATGTACCACAATGCCCAGAAGATAAGACTCTTAGAACAGTAACTCCAGGTATATAGATAACTGGGAATATTCAGCCTGGTAACTTCCAGATACAGTCATGATTAATTAATTAAAAAAAAAAAGGAAAGAGAAAATACCATTACTAAGGACTACTGTGAGAAAAAAAAAAGAAAATGCAAAATATTTTATCAAATAGCAGATAAAAGCCACTTTTTGTATTATGGAATAATGAAGGAAGAGAAAAGTCATGATAAGTCATTTAAGACATCATCAGCAGTGGCACTATTCCAAGTAAGAAGGATAAGCCAAGCAGGACAAGAAAAAACAAATTATTAAGTCTTGCACATCTTTAATTTCTCTTTATATAATAGTTAATACAGAATAAGGAAGTTATATTTTAAGGCTTCCCTCTGCAAATGTATTAATCCTTGTGCAATAGTATAAGAAATTAAAAACATGTTCATGGTAATTTTCTTAAAGATCATTGCAAATGATATGTACAAATTTTTTTTTTCTGAGAAACCATATCTGGAATATCATGAGGAGAAATCATTGCTAAAGTCTTTATATAACTTATACTACAACAAAGAGAATTCTGAACTTTAATTTGTAGTACGTTAAGTTGAAATATTTAGTTCTGGTCATCAAATGGCATAGATGAACTCTGATGGACTATGGATGGTTAGGAATGTTGAAATGGGCATTGCTAATATATATAAAAGAATGGCTGATATTTGACAGCCATCTAATCTATAATATATTGAAGGTCTGAAGGCAAAAATTTTCTGTTGTGAATTTTTGTGGTCCATTTCTTGGTGAAAGTTCTGAGTTTCTTAGAATATTGTCAAAGACTTTCCCTGGATTATTGTGTGTGCAGACAGAACACTGGACATAAATTACAAGTGAAAGATGCTCCCTGGAGTTGTGCATTGGATTAGAGCCATTTGTGAGCAGGGAAGAGGTCCTTTTCACTCTTAAACATATTATAAGTTTTTGAACGTTCTGTAAGGTATTGTCGAATGAGTGAATGAATTAAGAGACTCATATTGGAGAAAGGAAATTTTTGTGGAAAGGAGGCTGCCCTGAGATTTCTAGAGGTACTTTTTGTTTTGGGCCTTTTTTTTTCCCCCCTGTGCCAGGACCAAGCAGTTAGGGAAATATAATCAACTACCTTCAAATTTGGGGGTATCTAATGCCCATAAAGCAATAATAAAAGAAAAGTATAAATTAATTTCAGGAAATTACGAAAATTCTAAAATCGTTTCTAAGTTAAACATGTTAGGATTAAACATGACAAGTAGATGAAAGTTTATAGGGTTGCTACAATAAAGGATTCAATCTCTTGAATTTCCATTATGCTATGAATATATTTAATTTTCAAAAGCAAATGTGGTAAAAGCTAGCAATAAAGGAAGAACATTTGAATTATCAATCAGAAAGGATGATGAAAGCCTTGCCAACCGCTTACAGAAAATGCAATTAGAGAAACATCTCACTCCTAACATCTATTGTCACTCATGGAAATGCAGAGAAACATAAAATGTCATAGCAAAAGACTAACTCCTACAAGTATATATGAAAATTTAAAGTTACTCATATCCAGTCATTAGTAATTACTAAGTGGCTGGCATGTGTTAAGATTAATAATTTATTAAATGTTGTGTAGGCTTGTACTATGATTAAGTTCTGTGAATTTTAATAGAATTAGTAAGTTGTTTCTTGGCCACTGATAGGTTATTTTATTAAAGTTTCACTTTTTTCAAATCTTAAATTTTTTTCTTTTTTCTAATGATATTTTTAACAATAAGATTTAAAAGATACTACATTGGAAGAGCAAAATTGAAAAGAACACAAACATCTAAGTTTATTAATTACATAACAGAGCAGAACTATACATCATGACCAAGATGATTTCATTCTAGAGATGCAAAGCTGGTTCAACAAACACATGACAATAAGTGTAATTCATCACATAAACTGAAGTAAGGACAAAAATTGTATATCTTATCAATAGATGGAGAAAAAACATTGACAAAAATCCAATGTCCATTCCTGTTAGAACCACTGAAGAAATTAGGGGTAGACAGAGCTTATCTTAACATTATAAGAGCAAATATGATATATCCAAAGTCAATACCACACTAAATGAGGAAAAATTGAAAGAATTCTTTTTGTGTATATGTGTGTGTGTGTGTGTGTGTGTGGTACTGGAGATTGAACTCAGGGGCATTCTACCTCCGAGCTATACCCCCAGCCCTAATTTTTATTCTTTATTTTAAAACAGGGTCTCACTAAGTTGCAGAGTGCTTCACTAGGTAGCTGAGGCTGGCCTTGAACCTAGATCCTCCAGTCTCCGCCTCCCAAATGCTGGGGAAAGGATTCTCATTAAAATTAGAAACAAGGCAAGGATGTCTGCTATCACCACTCCTATTTTAATACAGTAGTTGAAATTCTAGCCAGAGCAATAAGAGAAGGAAATTAAAGAGAAAAATTGGGAAAGAAGAATTAAAATGATCTCTGTTTGCAGATAGATATCTTTCAGATGATAAAAAACAAACAACAGAACAAAACAACAAAACAAAACAAAAACCTCAATCAGAAGACTTCTAGAGCTGATAAACAAATTCAGCAAACTAGCTGGGCATGGTGGTGCATACTTACAATCCCAGTACTTGGGAGGCTGAGACAAAAGGATCATGGGTTCCAGAACAGAGTCAGCAAGTAGTGAGATCTCATCAACCTAGTGATACCCTGTTTCAAAATAGAAAATAAAATAGGGCTGGGGCTATAGCTCAGGGTAGAGTGGCCTAGTTCAATCCTCGGTATAAAATAAATAAATAAAAAAAAAATCAGCGAACTATCCATATACAAAATCAACTTACAAAAAATGAAAGATTTTCTATATACACCAGCAATGAATCCACTGAGAAAGAAATCTGGAAAACTATTCCACTTATAAAAGCCTTAAAAATACTTTGTAATAAATATAATCATGGAGGTAAACAACCTCTATGATGAAAACTGTAGAATACTAAAGAAAGAAACTGAAGAAACTTTGACCTCTCATGTTTTTCAATAGGTAAAATATCATCAAATAGCCATACTACCAAAAGCGATCTACAGAGTCAATGTAATCCCCATCATACTACCAATATCATTCTTCACAGGACTAGAAAAAGTCCTAAAATTCATAAATAGCGACAACCCATTCTCAGCAATAAGAACCATGCTGGAGGCATCACAAGACCTGATTTCTAATATCTAGGATATACAAAAAACTTAAGAAAATCACAGCTAAGAAAGCAAATAACTCAACCAAAAAATAGGAAAAGGGAGCCGGGTGTGGTGGCGCACGCTTGTAATCCCAGCATTTGGGAGGCTGAGACTGGAGGATCCCGGTTCGCAGCCAACCTCAGCTACCTAGTGAGGCACTCCGCAACTTAGTGAGACCCTGTTTCAAAATAAAGAATAAAAAAAAAAAATAGGGCTGGGAGTATAGCACGAAGGTAGAATGCCCCTGAGTTCAATCCCCAGTACTGCAAAAAAAAAAAAATAAAAAATAAAAGGGAAAAGGATCTAAATAGACACTTCACAAAATAAGAAATACAAAATGGCCAGAGTGGCCGCCCAGCTTGGCGCGACGCAGTCGGCCTGAGTGCTCCCGGTGAGGAGGAGCTAGTGCCCTCGGCCGAGCCGCCCTCTGCCAGAGCCAGGAGAAGTGGGAACCCTAATACATTGTTGGTGGGATTGCAATCTAGTGCAAGCACTTTGGAAAACAGTATGGATGATCCTCAGATGAATGGGAATGAACCTACCACATGATCCAGCAATACCACTTCTGGGTATCTACCCAAAAGAATGGAAACCAAACTATCAGACCAACGCATGTGTATCTATGTTTATAGCTGCACAATTCACAGTTGCCAAACTATGGAAACAGCCAAGATGTCCATCGACATATGAAGGGATTACAAAGCTATGGGATATGTACACAATGTAATACTACTCAGTCACAAAGAAGAACAAAATCATGTTCTTTGCAGGGAAATGGATGCAACTGGAAAACATTATATTAAGTGAGATTAGCCAGTCACAAAGAGTAAAGAAGCATATGTTCTCCCTAATATGTGGATGCTAGGGAGAAGATGGGGCATAAGAGGGTCTCCAGATGAAAAAGGAGAGACCCTCGATAAGCAAAGAAGTTGATTTAATGAACGGGATAGATGGCGGGAGGGGGGTCATACTAAGGCACATGATGTACTTACACAATTATATCAAGGTCACTCACTGAACTGAACTTGAGAGGGAGGGAGGGTGAGGGAGCGGGGGTGGGGGGAGGATTGGGGAAGGGGTCAAATGAGAAATGTGTGCAGATATGTCATTATCAATTTGTACCTAACAAAGTTATATGCTTACAATGCATGAATTATTACAATAATAATAATAAAAAAAACCGAACAAATTATTCTGAGAGCTCGAGTCTGCGTGGTGGCACACACTTGTAATCCTAGCATTTGGGAGGCTGAGACAGGAGGATCCGGGTTCCCGGCCAGGTTCAGCTACTTAGTGAGGTCCTCCACAACTTAGTGAGACCCTGTTTCAAAATAAAGAATAAAAAATAGGGCTGGGGGTGTAACTTGGAGGTAGAAGCCCCTGGGTTCCATCCCCAGTACCACACAAAAAAACAAAAACAAAAACACACACACACATAAAAAAAAAAATCAAATTATTCTGAGAGCTAGAGTAATAAAAACAACATGGCATTGGTACAAAAACAATCACATAGACCAATGAAACAGAAATGAGTACATGCTGGACAAGATGTGGGGAAATAGAAACTCTTATACACTATTGATGGGACTGCAAATTAGTACAACCACTATGGAAATCAGTTTGGGAGTTCTTCAAAAGTCTAGGAATAGGAATATGATCCAGCTATGTCACCCCTTGGTATCTTTCCAAAAAAATTAAAGTCAGAATACTATAGTGATACATGCATATCTATGTTTATAGCAGCACAATTCCCAATAGCCAAACTATGGAACTAACCTAGGTTTCCGTCAACAGATGAATTTTGTTCAGCCCACAAAGAACAGCAAAATTTTATCATCTGAAAGAAAATGGATGGAACTAGAGAATACTATGCTAAGTGAGATCAGCCAGTCTCAGAAAGTCAAGGGTCCAATGTTTTCTGTCATATGTGGAAGGTAGAGAGAAAACAGGAAAGAGAAGGGACTCTAGATAATTGAGGAGAGTGACAAGCAGAATAGTGTAAGGGAAAGAGGAAAGAAGGCAGAGAGGGGAAAAGGAGGACCCCATGAAAGAAACAGTTCAAATTTGTAATGCCCTTGGAAGAAGGCATAACTAGCAATCTCTTTCTTTTGGGGGAGGGGTGGGCAGCAGGGTGGGACCTGAAAGGAAACACAGCAAGACCTGTGTGCACGTTTGTTTGTATGACTTTGAACCTCAGTATGATGTATAGTTCCAATGCTCCAATAAAAGAACAAAAATTTTTCTCCCACTCTGTAGGCTCTCTGTTGAGGTTCTTGATAGTTTCCTTTGCTGTGCAGAAGCTCTTCAGTTTAATGCAATCCATGTATTGATCTTCCTTTGATCTGTTTGTGCTTTTGGGGTCTTGTTGAGAAAATTTTTACCTGTGCCTATGTGTTCAAGTGTTGGTCCTATGCCCTCTTCAAGTAGCTGCAAGGTCTCTGGTTTGACTTCCAGGTCCTTGATCTACCTTGAGTTAACTCTTGTGCAGGGTGAGAAAGTGGGGTTTATTTCCATTTTCCTGCATATGGTTAACCAGTTTTGCCAACACCATTTGTTAAAGAGGCTCTCTTTTTCCAGTGTATACTTTTGGCTCCTTTGTCAAAAATCAGTTGACTGTAAGTCTGTGGGTCTGTTTCTGAGTCTTCTATTCTGTCCATTGGTCTATGTGTCTGTTTTTGTGCCAATACCATGCTGTTTTTATTACTGTGGCTTTGTAGTAGAGTTTAAAGTCAGGTATTGTGATGCTTCCTGCATGATTTTTATTGCTAAGAACTACAGAGTGGGAGAAAAATTTTGCCAGTTACACTTCAGATAGAGGTCTAATATCTAGGATATACAAAGAACTCAAGAAAATCGCAACTAAGAAAGCAAATAACCCAATAAAAATAGGCAAAGGATCTAAATAGACACTTCACAAAAGAAGAAATACAAATGGCCAATAAATGTATGAGGAAATGTTCCACATCATTGGCAATCAGGGAGATGCAAATCAAAACTACCCTGAGATTTCACCTAACTCCAGTCAGAATGGCAATCATAAAAAACACGAACAACAACACCTGCTGGC